>CM060606.1:4143082-4159769 GCA_030578255.1 Tiaroga cobitis
GTCGATGTGTGTGGTTGTGTGTCGATGTGTCGATGTGTGTGGTTGTGTGTCGATGTGTGTGGTTGTGTGTCGATGTGTGTCGATGTGTGTCGATGTGTGTGGTTGTGTGTCGATGTGTGTGGTTGTGTGTCGATTCACTGACCTCTTATGATAACTAATTATGTTATTAATGATGTATAATAATTACTGGCGCTGTGATCAGTCGACTGTTGTTCATGTTTAATACAGTGAAGCTGCTGCTATTGTATAAAGTGCTGTATTAGATCTGGATCCACAGCTCTGAGATCAGATGCTTCTGAACGCTGACACGCCTCTGTGTTTATCCTGTTATAGAGGAAAGTGGAGCACATATTTGCATATTCATGTGCTGTGGGCGGAGTCAGCATGTTCACACAGCACAGCCCTGCAAACGCCTTTCCCCCGCGGGTGTGTGTCGGTCACCAATGACCGAATTTTTTATTTTTTATTTCAATGAATGAACGTGCTATATTTTAGTTCGATAATGTTTTTTGTTTAATATTTCATATTTTTAGGTTATTTTATGGTACTAAATTATATTTATGCTGTATTTATAATCCATTTATTCACTTTTTGAACATAGACCTGAAAATTACATTTCCACCATAAACAGACTGAAGTCTGATCTCTTCTCAGAGACGACGCTCGGCAGATTATTGCTGAAGTGAAAACAGTTTTAAAAAGCGAACGTAAAAAAAGTTACAGAATTTTACGTTTATTGTTATGAAAAATGTGCAAAAACACTATTTTCAATTTTTATATGAAATATATATATTTAAAAACATGTTTTACTCTAAATCTGCGAGAAAATGAAAGCCATAAATCTCCACCAGTGTGTGTTGCGCATGTGAGCTGATCTCTCAGTAAACGAGCGTCAGTGAGTGTGTGTTCGCTGCAGTTCCACACGCTTCCACTAGAGGAAACTCTCATTCGTTTCCAATGCGTCATTTCTGACCGCGAGGAGGAGCACAAGCGGGACTATTTCTTTCAGGACCCAGTTTGAGTTTTTGTGTGTTCACTCAGCAAGTGCCAAAACCGTTACCAAGTACCATTCCGATGAAGAAGAAAAATAAATAAAATAAAAAAAATAACATTTTTGACCGTAAAGAAACTTTTCCATGAATGAATGAGGGCCTTTAGCAGATGATGAAGACAGAAGCTCACAGGAACAATGCGATGCCTGACCCCTGACAGATGCTCTATTCCTACCTCACAGGTCAGAGGTCAGTCCTCCACAACACTTTTAGAGCCAATAAAACTGAAACCGAATCCACGACTCAAGGTGAACCAGGAGAGGCCGAAGAAGACGACAGAGATGAACGACGACAGCTCGAAACCTGGGCTTAAACTTCTGCTGTTTCGCAGTGAATCACTGACACCTGTGGCAGCAGCAACTGCTGTGTGTGTGTGTGTGTGTGTGCGTGTGTGTGTGTGTGTGTGTGTGTCTGTGTGTGTAACTCACCGCATTGTTCTTCTGCTTGGTATTTCACTCCTGATTAAAGCAGCAAACTCTAAAGCGAGTCCAACAACTGTGTCAGCAGTGTGTGTGTGTGTGTGTGTGTGTGTGTGTGTGCATGTGTGTGTGTGTGTGTGTGTGTGTGTGTGTGTTTGCGTTTCATAGAGGGATTCATCATTCTGCAGTGATGTGTGTGTTCATTGGATCTCCTTACAGAAAAACTGAAGCCATTGAGACGGATGCAGGACATGATGAATGTTTCATCTGTAACGCAACCGTCAAGAGGAGGTCACAGACACACACACACACACTGGCAGTAAAGAATTTGAGGAGGGAAGATTTTGACACAAATAATATCATCTCTAATATAATCTTCTCACAGCAGAAATGTGTTATCCTGTCAGATTCTTCAGGAAATCATCCAGGAATTAAACACACGCACACACACACACACACACACTGACAGCCGCTAATTACCCCTAATTGATAAAGTCACTGTGAGGGTCTGAAGTCTGATTAGCCTGCAACAGATGGAGTGCAGTCATCATCTTATTGACTACTGTGTGTGTGTGTGTGTGTGTGTGTGTGTGTGTGTGTGTGTGTGTGTGGAGCCTCAATGATGCTGTGTTGCTCCCCTAAGAAGTGTATCAAGGCAAGCATTGCTCCCATGGGAAATCTCTCTTCTTTTCTTCAAGATTTCAGTTTAGTTTCAGTTACTGTGCAAAGTTTATTCATTATGAAAGAAGAACAATATGAATAAAAGCTAACAATAACCAGGCTGTTAGGATTCATAAAACAACTAAAGGTTAAGGAAATTAATCTGGTCCTCCAAACCAAAATTTGCCCATTATTCACTGAAAATCTCTCAACTCTCGAATCTACGGAAGCCCACATAAAACAATCAACTTTGTGGTTATGAATTAAGAGTTCATACCTATGTGTTATTAATTTGTCGCCAGCGTTTATTATCTGCTCCTTTGTTTACGTTCAACTGTGTCCACATTGTACAAATTGGTTTTCTCTTTTAAGTTAAATCGTGGTCATGTTGTACTTATTTGTTCATTTATATAATTTAGTTATCGGAAAATAATTAGCCTTTTATTTATAATTCAGCATAATTTATGAAAATAAGTCGTGCCTGACTATAAGTTGCACTGGGTCAAAACTGCACTGTTTAGAAGAAGAAGAAGAAGAAGAAGAAGAAGAAGAAGCTGGTTGTATAAGTCACACTTTATTATTACATTCATAATAATATAAAACACCTGTAAATAAAACAAAATGTTTACAATAGATATAATCATGCATTTCAGTTCCACTCACTCTACAACAATTCCTCAGTATTCAGGAGTATAAAACAAATCATTTTAATCGCCTTTATCATAAAAAACTTTATTATTAACAATCTCATTAGTGATTTTGCATTTTACAACGGTGTCACGTTTGTTTGAATATGCTCATGCATCAATGACATTCAATATTTGGGAGCAAATGCGTTTATGAACTTGATAGAGACTTAAATTTGTCTCTGTTCCTTACATTTTTTTTTTTGAACATGTAAAAAAATTAAATAAAAATGTGTGTATACAGACATGCATACATATATAACATTCAAATTAAAATAACGGATGTATACAGTCATGTATTTCACAACACAATCTTTAAAGATAAATGAATTAATTCAAATGAGAAATTCCCATGTTCAAAAAGGAACAAACTTTTCAAGTACATTTTTTTTAAAGACCAATGTTCCTCTTAAGTGATAATTACTCTCTCTCATTTGAAACAACCCCTGTCGATAGCTGTTGATTATTTATTGTGTACATCATTTGTGCAGTTTCAAGATCAACAATATCTCTGAATTTTAGTGTTTTTAATTGAAAGAATAGTGGAGTAGTTGGTGCTCTATACGTGGTTTTATTTACAATTCGTAAGGCTCTCTTTTGAAGGATAAATATAGGTTCAGTATTGGTTTTGTAAGTGTTTCCCCACACCTCCAAACAATACGAAATGTATGGAAGTATGAAGGAACAATACAACATAAAGCTATCGCATGAACGACTGGGAATATGATTATGAGTCGTCTGGTCACTTTATGCTTGATCTCCGCAGAAAGAAGCTTCAACGAGCATCAAATATGGGATGATTCAGACGCCTTCAACATTTCTCACATTATCTCAGTTTATTCGCTATAGTTTAGGAAATGGTGATAAACATGAGCAGAACTCAGAGTTCTCAGATCAGTGGATATTTGACTGGTTTTGTCCGTCCTTCTGTTAGACTCTCACACATGAATTATGTTGAATATCTGTCAGCTGTTAAATTTAACTACACAATTAGATAATACCAGTTTAGCTCAACCAGTGACCAAGCAATGCTTCATGTTGTTCAGTGTGTGTGTAAAAAGAGCATTAGCAATTACAGAAAACACACTTCAGCAAAACATGCTCAGCTCAAAGTGGAGGAATCATTTCTGGTCCCAGATGTGTGTAAATGTCACTGGTAGTCTCTGTGTGAAGAGTTATTGGGTGTAATATCTCACAGTTTACTTTATTTTGCTCTCCTCACTTACATAACTGAACTATAGTGTCCTGATCACACTAGTGAAACATATCAAAAATCATATCTGGTGTCTGAATCATTTTTGGCGTGACTGTGTGTTTAAGAGCAGGAAAACAGTTTGAGCAAAAGGATGAGAGGAGAGAGTGATGGAGACTCTGCTGACCTCCAGCTGGACCGGACCGTTTCATTAGTGCGCGAGACACCTCAAGGATGGGCTCTCGGAGATGAATTAGGACCGAGGGCCACAAATTTGTCCAGGACAAGGCCTTCCCTGATTAAACCTCATCTGAGTAGCATCAGCTCCGAAACACCCCGGCCAATCTGTCTCCGCACAACATGTGTGTGTGTGTGAGTTAGTGCCATGTGTTATGAAGGAGAAGAAGAAGATGTGCGAGAAGGTCACTGGATTTGTTGAACACAACTTTTGTGGACATCAAGGAGCAGCAATGATAACGTTCGAGAGAAAAGCATCATGTGTTAAGCTTGGAAGCTGATCAGACGTTTACACCACAGGAGATCGCAAACGTCCCGTTGACGAGCAGATAACAGCCGAGGAAACCAGACTCAACGATCACTGTACACACTATAACACTGTACAAAAACACAAATCTGTTAAATTTGCCATAAAAAAAAATACGGTAGCAACATTTTTGGTAGTACAGACTTAAATTTACTTTAAATAACCGTATTTCATAAACTGATATAATGTTAATTTACCAACCGATTGAAGTGCTAATATCTGTTTTGTACCATTGTAATACACTGACATCCACCAATCACAGCGGAGATGAGAGTCACATGATCAACCAAAGCTCATCACAAGCCACACAGTGTCATTCACACACACACTAAACACCATCATGGGAACACAAATGACTTTTAAAAATGCAATTAATGCACATTTTTGGATATTGCATAAAAACACAGGATGGAAACGGCAAATGCGCATAAAAAAGACCGTTTTTTACTATTTTACACAATTATTATATAAAGTGGCTTCTCCTACTGCAGAAACTTACATTTTTCTAAGTGATGTTTTTCTTCCACTTTATTATGAAGTGATGATGTTGTTCTCTTGAACACATGGGTTGGAAACACTGCTTTATTCACAACACAAGTGTTTTATGCCAATCGTTCTTGTTACAAGCATAAACCATGTCAAGATATTCTTGTGAAAAACTCTTTATTTTACAGTGTCCCTGTATCTTAAATTATGCATAACTAACCCTAAACCAAACCCTAACCCCACACACGGTTCATTAATATTACTCCGCACTTAAACAGTAACAAAGACCGGGGATCATTTATCAAAGTGCATTCCTTTCATCTCTGATTTCTATAAATGAGATGTCATTTTGTTTGCACAGGGTAGGAAATGAACGGGCCGTTCTACAAACAAATCCCACAGAAACGGACCGGTGTGAGTGAGGGATGGGGGTGTGTGGCCCTCAGATAAGCCCTGACGCACGAGGGCCCCGAGGCACACCTGAGGGCCGGGGGAGTAGAAAAGTGAAGCTTGTTGGGGAAGGGTGTGCCAGGAATGAGTCTCCATCATTACCATAACTTTCTTTGAGCTTGAGAGACTCTCGGCGTCGTGTTCCCACGCCTGTTGTTTGTGTCCTCCTGTGATCATATCTAGCACTTGTTACTCCTTCTGGCATTTCCTCTGCACAAATCATCTGACCGAGATGATTGCATCATGCATCAATCAGATTCAATATTTGGGAGCAAATGCGTTTATGAACTTGATAGAGACTTAAATTTGTCTCTGTTCCTTACATAAAGCTATCGCATGAACGACTGGGAATATGATTATGAGTCGTCTGGTCACTTTATGCTTGATCTCCGCAGAAAGAAGCTGAGAAAGAAAGAAAGTGGATGTGGTTTTAACCCTTCATGACGAGCATCAAATATGGGATTATTCAGACGCCTTCAACATTTCTCACATTATCTCAGTTTATCCGCTATAGTTTAGACAATGGTGATAAATATGAGCAGAACTCAGAGTTCTCAGATCAGTGGATATTTGACTGGTTTTGTCCGTCCTTCTGTTAGACCAACGGCTGGGTTTGTCCATATTTGACCCACAGTGCACGTGTTCCAGATGTGGACCGGATCTGGGCCGACTCTGTGTTGCGGTCTGTGTCGAAACCAAACAAACTGGTTTCGTGAGGCTGATAAACCAACTCCAGCGCTACTTCTCTAATCAACTCGTAGGCAGATGTGACGCAAACGTTGATCTGTTCCTCAAAAATATATAAATATAGCACGTTAAATATAAATATACAGTTAAATATAGCGCATGAGCTACTTCATGGTGCTTTTGCATCCTTGAAAGCTCTGGTCTTCATCAGGGTTAATACCGTTTATTAAAACTAAACCTAAAGCTTTTGACTCTTTCCCTGCCAGCATTTTTAAAAAAAGTTCCTGGCCTAAAATATTGGCCCCTAAAATAATTAGTTGTATGAATATCTGAACATGCAATATATTAAAAATAATTCAAATTGATTTATTCTAGCTTCATGCAATCTTTAACACTTTAATATGTGGGTCAGTTTCATAAAAAAAGTTACACTTTGAACAAAAAGCTGAGCAAATCACGTTTTTGTCCAAGACTTCGTTTGAAAGTGGAAAGTTCTGCTGATCTACTGACGACACGTAAATTAAAGATCAAATTAGCGCCTGGTTTAAGACGTGCTTTCTTTGGGTGGTAAATAATGGCACAAATACCAGTAAATTGACCAGCACAAACCTTAGTAAATCACCATGCACGATTCATGTAAATAATCCCCAGACAGCAATATAGTGTCTGCCCAGATCCGGCCCACATCTGGGCCGTGTGGAATCCATGTGTACCGGATGTGGGCTGGATCTGGGCCGCGTGGAATCCATGTGTACCGGATGTGGGCCGGATCTGGGCTGTGTGGAATCCATGTGTACCGGATGTGGGCCGGATCTGGGCCGTTTGAAATCATGTGTACCGGATGTGGGCCGGATCTGGGCTGTGTGGAATCCATGTGTACCGGATGTGGGCCGGATCAGGGCTGTGTGGTATCCATGTGTACCGGATATGGGCCGGATCTGGGCCGTATGGAATCCAAGTGTACCGGATGTGGGCCGGATCTGGGCCGTGTGGAATCCATGTCTACCGGATGTGGGCCGGATCTGGGCCGTGTGAAATCATGTGTACCGGATGTGGGCCGGATCTGGGCTTTGTGGAATCCATATGTATCGGATGTGGGCCGAATCTGGGCCGTGTGGAATCCATGTGTACCGGATGTGGGCCGGATCTGGGCCGCGTGGAATCCATGTGTACCGGATGTGGGCCGGATCTGGGCCGTGTGAAATCATGTGTACTGGATGTGGGCCGGATCTGGGCCGTGTTGAATCCATGTGTACCGGATGTGGGCCGGATCTGGGCTGTGTTGAATCCATGTGTACCGGATGTGGGCCGGATCTGGGCTGTGTGGAATCCATGTGTACCGGATGTGGGCCGTATGGAATCCAAGTGTACCAGATGTGGGACGGATCTGGGCCGTGTGGAATCCATGTGTACCGGATGTGGGCCGGATCTGGGCCATGTGGAATCCATGTGAACCGGATGTGGGCCGGATCTGGGCCGTGTGGAATCCATGTGTACCGGATGTGGGCCGTATGGAATCCAAGTGTACCGGATGTGGGACGGATCTGGGCCGTGTGGAATCCATGTGTACCGGATGTGGGCCGGATCTGGGCCGTGTGGAATCCATGTGTACCGGATGTGGGCCGGATCTGGGCTAAACTTAAAACTAAACAGCAATATATTTGTAAAAAATGCACACAAAAAAAGACAAAAAATGTTACTAAAATTGACTAATTCAAAATATGAATAAAACTGCAAATTAATAATTGCATGGAAAAGAGTGACCAGCACATTCTTTTACAAAAACAAAGCAAATTAAAGCTGCAAGCAGCATTTAGCGGGATTCAAGCATTAAAGGCCTTTAAGCACATAAGCATTAAAGACATTAAGTTTTATTTAGCAAGAATTTAACCACTGACATCATAGATGGAAAAGACCATTTACAGCCAATACAGGCAATTTCAGCCCGTTCTCATCCTTTGGCGTCATATAGGTGACGCTATATGACAAAACGTCGAAATACTACGCACATGGCACCCTTTAGCGTGAATATAACACGCGAACCCAAGGCGTCATAAAGTTGACTGGCATCCTTTAGCGTGAATATGAGACGCAGACCCTACAACACACCTAAACCTACCCATCACTTCGCGTGTTATATTCACGCTAAAGGGTGCCATGTGCGTAGTATTTCGACGTTTTGTCAGGCGTCACCTATATGACGCCAAAGGATGAGAATGCGTTGGCAATTTAACATAGGAAATATATGGTTTTCAAAGCTTTTTGACAGTTATAGCGTCATTTATGGTCCGATCTCCATATAATTTTGCATGTTTGTTTACTATGTTATGTCACATATGCCCTCCAATTTTTGTAAAGTTCTGAGTTTTCATTTAGGATTTATAGGCTTTTGAGTGTATTTTGTCACGCCCCTTTTCTAAATGACCCTGTTATTGCCATCCAAATAAAATTGGGTATAATCGATCATTTTTTTCCGATAATTATTGATCTAGAGAGTCCAGAGAATTGCCCTAGATTGGTCTGGTTCCGATCGGGCGAAAAACCAGGGGCTAGTTCGCAAAAGTAGGTTTTGGACAAAATTCGACATAGCAGAAAATTTTTGCTGTCTAAATCGAAATTGGAGATTTACATTCTGCCCGTCCTGAGCCTTGATTCTACTCATCTGGCCAGGTTTCAAGTCTCCAGCACTTACGGTTTGGTCTGCACGATCAGTTTTACAAATCCTTACAATTACAATAGGGCTTTACAATACACTTTGTGCTTGAACCCCTAAATATCTGAGAGAGAGTCGAGAGGAGAGAGAGAAAGAGAGAGAGAGAGAGAGAGAGAGAGAGAGGAGAGACAGGATGTCTGCGCTTTGAAAGAGAAACTCTAATTACATATTTGTAGCGCTGGACAAGCGAGATTCTCTATGCAACACTTATGAAATGCCAGACAGAAAATTATAGAGTGTCTGTGCCGTGAGTGAGTGGAGGAGCGGGAGGATTGATTGCTGGATTACTCATTGATGGATGTATTGATTGACGGATGAACGATGGACGGGTTGCAGTAAAGAAGACTCTTCCCAATTAGTGGCAGACAATCGAGGTGGTGGACACAGACTGGGACAAGCTGTCGGCCCAGCGGGACACACACCGTAAACTCCTGAGGAGAGAGAGAGGGAGAGAGAGAGAGAGAGAGAGAGAGAGAGAGAGAGAGAGAGAGAGAGAGAGAGAGAGAGAGAGACTGAGAGAGAGAGAGAGACTGAGAGAGAGAGCAAGAGAGCAAGAGAGAAATGTTGAAAACGACGCTCAAACAAAGAGAGGGAAGATAAGGAGGGCGAGAGTGGCGAAGTAAAGGAGGACTGCATTGAGTGGCTCCACTGTAAATACCACAGGAGTTGTAAAAGAGTAAAAGAGAGACAAAGACAATCCACCCATTCAACACTGGACGTTTGCTGCAATTACACCCGAAACAATGGGTTAATATTCCACCGGTGTCGCCCAAACTCAGCCTCTCCCAGCGACTCCAGGTGTCCATCAGCAGTGTGTCCCGCTGTCTCAGGGTGTGTGTGTGTGCTAAAGACAAGCGCTGTAATACATGACATCTCTCAACATCTCAACTGACAGCGGTGAGATATAATGGAGAAAACGTCAGATCTCAGTACGGTTCTGCATTAAACTCTTTGAATCGATTTGTATGTCATAAAGGGACATGTGACGGGGAAAACATGACTTTTGCTGGAAAACACATGTTTTGTGAGAGAATGCAAAGCTTCCTCAGGGAAACACAATGATTTTGCAAGAAACAATTTTATATTCATTTTATAACTCTATAGTGTATGGCATATTAGAAAAACATCTGAGATAAAATGATACAACTTTACAGAAACATTGTGTGAGTGATTTATATTACGTCTCCTGAGATGCGGAACGGTTCTCTGGATGTTCTTGATCTGTTGTTGGGTGAATTATAGCAAACACTGAGTTCAAATTGGTGGTTTCACTTTATTTTGATGGTCCCTTTACAGAAAGACATTTGGTTGTCTATGAGTAACGCTGCACCTACATGTCTACTAACTCTCATTAGAGTATTAGTAGAGTATTACAGTTTTTTTCAATTGTTTACACGCAATTTTGAAAACCGGGTTCTTTTTTTTTTCAAAATATAATCACAATTATCCAAACACCACACTCAGTTTGCATAATTCCTAGATTGTTTGCAAAATGACATACTTCTGTCAAAACATACACACTTCAGTCAAAACATATACACATATTTGTGAAAATGCTTACATTTTTTAAATTGGTTAAATTAGTTTTTATTTAACCAACGCAGTCCTCAATGACCAGACACTATTGCACCCAGTTTCACACTGCTCTGATAAATAAAAAAAACACATTCGTAAAGAAACAAATTTTAGGAAATAGCATGTGCTAGATTTTTGGCCAGACATTGTTATGTAAGGGATAATTTAGATGAAAAAATAAATAAATAAATAAATAGTGACAAACCCACACCATTCTTCATGATTAGTTTGAGATATAGGGAGAATGTACACAAATAGGCCTACTATAAACTTACCAAGCACTGCACAACACTGATGCTGCAGACTGAATATTTCAAGTATTTATTTCAATACTTACAGTATTTCTTACCACAATCAGTTACAGTAATTAACCAACAATGAAATCAATTAAACAAATCAAATCTGTAGACAAATACAAATTACTGCATGAAGTAAATACACTTTGACTACAGAAAAACTACTGTAAAAGCAACAAGAATACTGTACTGTTCCGTTACTGTATCAACCAGAGATTTGGTTGATCTCTTTGTCCAGCTCCATCAGTGTCGGTCCATGGTTGATAACATGGTCAATAAGTGTTGCACGGATTTCTTGAGTCAAATTTGGTCCTCGTCTTCTTTCTTCAGGTTCTATCAACTCTTCAATTCCTTCTCTACTTCTTCCTCTACCTGGGCCTCTTCCTCTACCTGGGCCTCTTCCTCTACCTGGCCCTCTTCCTCTACCTGGGCCTCTTCCTCTACCTGGGCCTCTTCCTCTATCTCCTTCTTCTCCTTCTCCTCCTCCTCTATCTCCTTCTTCTCCTTCTCCTCCTCCTCTATCTCCTTCTCCTCCTCCTCTATCTCCTTCTTCTCCTCCTCCTCCTCCTCCTCTATCTCCTTCTCCTCCTCCTCTATCTCCTTCTTCTCCTTCTCCTCCTCCTCTATCTCCTTCTCCTCTTCCTCTACCTGGGCCTCTTCCTCTAGCTCCTTCTTCTCCTCCTCCTCCTCCTCTTTCTCCTTCTCCTCTTCCTCTATCTCCTTCTTCTCCTCCTCCTCTGTCTCCTTCTCCTCTTCCTCTATCTCCTTCTTCTGCTTCTCCTCCTCCTCTATCTCCTTCTCCTCTTCCTCTATCTCCTTCTTCTCCTCCTCCTCCTCCTCCTCTATCTCCTTCTCCTCTTCCTCTATCTCCTTCTTCTCCTCCTCCTCCTCCTCTATCTCCTTCTCCTCTTCCTCTATCTCCTTCTCCTCCTCCTCCTCTATCTCCTTCTCCTCCTCCTCTATCTCCTTCTTCTGCTTCTCCTCCTCCTCTATCTCCTTCTACTCTTCATCTATCTCCTTCTCATCCTCCTCTATCTCCTTCTCCTCTTCCTCTATCTCCTTCTTCTCCTCCTCCTCCTCCTCCTCTATCTCCTTCTCCTCCTCCTCTATCTCCTTCTTCTGCTTCTCCTCCTCTATCTCATTCTCCTCTTCCTCTATCTCCTTCTCCTCCTCCTCTATCTCCTTCTTCTGCTTCTCCTCCTCCTCTATCTCATTCTCCTCTTCCTCTATCTCCTTCTCATCCTCCTCTATCTCCTTCTTCTGCGTCTCCTCCTCCTCTATCTCCTTCTCCTCTTCCTCTATCTCCTTCTTCTGCGTCTCCTCCTCCTCTATCTCCTTCTCCTCTTCCTCTATCTCCTTCTCCTCTTCCTCTATCTCCTTCTTCTCCTTCTCCTCCTCCTTCTTCTCCTTCTCCTCTTCCTCTACCTGGGCCTCTTCCTCTATCTCCTTCTTCTCCTCCTCCTCCTCTATCTCCTTCTCCTTCTCCTCTTCCTCTATCTCCTTCTTCTCCTTCTCCTCCTCCTCTATCTCCTTCTCCTCTTCCTCTATCTCCTTCTTCTCCTTCTCCTCCTCCTCTATCCCCTTCTCCTCTTCCTCTATCTCCTTCTTCTCCTTCTCCTCCTCCTCTATCTCCTTCTCCTCTTCCTCTAACTCCTTCTTCTCCTTCTCCTCCTCCTCTATCTCCTTCTCCTCTTCCTCTATCTCCTTCTTCTCATTCTCCTCCTCCTCTATCTCCTTCTCCTCTTCGTCTATCTCCTTCTCCTCCTCCTCTATCTCCTTCTTCTGCTTCTCCTCCTCATCTATCTCCTTCTCCTCTTCCTCTATCTCCTTCTCCTCTTCCTCTATCTCCTTCTTCTGCTTCTCCTCCTCCTCTATCTCCTTCTCCTCTTCCTCTATCTCCTTCTTCTCCTTCTCCTCCTCCTCTATCCCCTTCTCCTCTTCCTCTATCTCCTTCTTCTCCTTCTCCTCCTCCTCTATCTCCTTCTCCTCTTCCTCTATCTCCTTCTTCTCCTTCTCCTCCTCCTCTATCTCCTTCTCCTCTTCCTCTATCTCCTTCTTCTCCTTCTCCTCCTCCTCTATCCCCTTCTCCTCTTCCTCTATCTCCTTCTTCTCCTTCTCCTCCTCCTCTATCTCCTTCTCCTCTTCCTCTAACTCCTTCTTCTCCTTCTCCTCCTCCTCTATCTCCTTCTCCTCTTCCTCTATCTCCTTCTTCTCATTCTCCCCCTCCTCTATCTCCTTCTCCTCTTCCTCTATCTCCTTCTCCTCCTCCTCTATCTCCTTCTTCTTCTTCTCCTCCTCATCTATCTCCTTCTCCTCTTCCTCTATCTCCTTCTCCTCTTCCTCTATCTCCTTCTTCTGCTTCTCCTCCTCCTCTATCTCCTTCTCCTCCTCCTCTATCTCCTTCTCCTCTTCCTCTATCTCCTACTTCTCCTTCTCCTCCTCCTCTATCTCCTTCTCCTCTTCCTCTATCTCCTTCTTCTCCTTCTCCTCCTCCTCTATCTCCTTCTCCTCTTCCTCTATCTCCTTCTTCTCCTTCTCCTCCTCCTTCTTCTCCTTCTCCTCTTCCTCTACCTGGGCCTCTTTCTCTAGCTCCTTCTTCTCCTTCTCCTCCTCCTCTACCTCATCCATCTCCTCTTTAAGCTCCCCCTCTTATTCTCACTCTTCTTCTTCTTCTTCTTCTTCTTCTTCTTCTTCTTCTTCTAGCTCCTTCCATTTTTGTTGAAGACATGTGAACTCACCTGCTGCCTTTATAGCACACCTGAGTGCTGCGTTTTCAAATTAGCACATGTGTGCTTCCACACCTGGTGGATGTGAATATCCAATTCGTTCATTAGTGTGGTCAATGGCAAACCGGGGCTTTGTAATGACAAGGAAGTAACCTCGCAATCCTTATCTGTGTCTAAGGTGTGAAAGTGTGTGTAGAGTTTTACAAATCACTGTGTATAATGTTTTGCAAAAAGGGTGAAGCAGACATTGTGTGTAATGCAAATCTGTGGAGGTGTTTTGCTCATTGGAGTAGAATTTAGCAAATTGTGTGGAAATCTTTATTTTAATGTGTAAACAATCGTAAAAAACTGTAGTAGAGTATTAGTAGAGTATAGTAGACTGGTAGGGTTAGGGTTAGAGTTAGTTGACATGTAGTTGCAAAGTTACTCATAGTCAACAGAATGTTCAAAAGGGACCATCAAAATAAAGTGCTACCAAATTGGTTAACTGTAATTTCAGCGGGACTAATTAATGTGTTTTAATGTTGTGTGCAAGTGTGTGTGTGTGTGTGTGTGTGTTAATGTTAGCGCTGCAAAAGTTACACATATTCAATCAAACCGAAATGTTTCAGACTGTTGGCATTAATTATGAGCAATAAATGTGTGATTATTTTCTGCTAATAAAATGTGGTGGTTAACAGGTTATGTTTATTAAATACTGTTTCATCAAATGATCAGAGAGAAGTATATCCTGTTGATGAATGTGTGTGTGTGTGTGTGTGTGTGTGTAGTAGCTAAGTGTGTGTTAGTCGCCCTGCAGAGATGAGTGTGTGTTCCTTCATTTACCTGGCTTCCAGAGGTGTGTGTGTGTGTGTGCAGTAGCTAAGTGTGTGTTAGTCGCCCCGCAGAGATGAGTGTGTGTTCTGCTCATATCTTAATGGAATCTAAGGCCGGCTGTTAGTTTAGCTGAGGGCCGGGGTGTGGCGGACTCCATTACAGGGCCTTTGTGATGCTAACCCGGGGCCTAGTGCTGGCTCCCCGCGGGGCTAGCGCTGTTGTGTGCTAGCGCTCTCTCCGCGGGGCCGTCTACGCCTCACAGCAGGGGCCGGGGGCCGTCGGGGCCCGAGTCTCAGTCCTGGGTCTCCGCGGGGTCCCTCACACACACACAACCCGCGCTGTGTGTGTGTGTGTGTGTGTGTGTGAGGTTGATCTGCACAGAGAGAGAGAGCTTTTCTCAGACTAATTTGAGTGATTTAAGGATAAGGATTTGCGTCGGGAGATGATGTGGCATTTGGTGCGCCCCAAACCCTGCTAATGCTAATGCTAATGCTCCCTACTTAACAAAACTCCTCAGGAACACACCGGCCTTCATCACAGTACCTGACGACACACACAACCTGTGCGAGATCGAGAGAAACACACACGCTATTGTCCACCACTGCATCTTTAACATAATGTTAGATAATGTCCATCTCACCATTTACTACATTATTCAAATCAACAGTTGCATCGCTTGACGTTATTATAAAGATGTATAACTACTGTAAGCAGTTTTGCTGAACGTTAATATGGCATAAAGTGTAACATAACATTATGTTCTGTGTTAGAATAGTTTATGATATTTAAACACATTTTCCCTCCAAATCCTCTTCTCTATAGTGCAACATTTTAACATGTTTATGGAAATTTAAACACAATTCTCTTTACACTCAAAGAAATGGTGGGTTGTTTTAACCCAATTTTGGGTCAAATATGGACAAACTCAAACATAGGGTTAAAAATGTAATAAAAAATGTCACCCAATGGCTGGGTTTGTCCATATTTGGTTAAAACAACCCAGCATTTTTTAGAGTGTACAATAGTGCTACCCCCCCCCCCCCCCCCCCCCCATCTCATTACTGTCGTGTAAAAAACCCCTATATATTATTATAATATTTACTGATTATAGTAGTATTTGTTGTACCACGTTTGTTTATACTCATTTAAGTAACAAAAAAAAAGACATATAAATTATTATTGTCACATTAGAGCACATTGCAATAATGAGTATTTTGGGGGAAATATGCTTGGGGGAAATATGTATTGTGGTCTGGGGGTTAAAGGTGTCCTGGACATGTTGTTTGTGACATGTATATAGCATATGAAAAATGATGCTTTCCCTGTGTGACGGAGTGCGTGTGTGTGACGGAGTGTGTGTGTGTGTGATGAGAGGAGCGGTCTTAATCCGGCTGGACTGAGGGGATTGCGCGACTGCAGACAGGAGAGCATATGTCTCTCTGGAGGAGGCCACAACGCTAATTTAAGAACAGAAGCACATCAGAGCGCTTTACGACGAGCCGGCCCGACACACACACACACACACACACACACACACACACACACACACACACACACACACACACTCACACACACACACACACACTCACACACACACTGAGTTAACAAGGCTAAAAAAACACCACGTTTATTCACATCTATTGAGACATGATAAGCCGTTCCTACACACATACACACATATATACACTGTATATAAACACACATTCATCAACAGGATATACTTCTCTCTGATCATTTCTGAGAACCTGTTAACCAGCACATTTATTAACAAAGAATAATAACAAATGTATTGCTCAGAATTGACTAATGCGATGTTTGGCTCAAGGCTAAAAACAGCACGTTTATTCACATCTATTGTAGCTTTTGCTTTCTCAAAAGGTGAGCAATCAGGCCACTTACTACTCACACACTCTCTCTCACACACACACACACACACTCCGTCACACACACACATTGATGTTCAGTGATGTTCTCAAAACAGAAACGTTATTTATACGTTGTTCATGGAACGTTTTTTTAAACTTTACATATACCTTTCTTCAGTCAGTTCAGAGAACATTCCCTTCATGTTTTCTATATCGTTCACATCGAAACAAAAGATTTCAAAAACTCAGCGTTCTGAGAACATTCAGGAAATACGTTTTCAACGATAACATTTGCGGAGATCAAAGCAGTGGACCTGAGGTGAGGAGTAGAGCTGTGAAAGCACTGTGGATGTGGATCGGTTCTGCTGTGGATGTGGATCGGTTCTGCTGGAGGAATGAGGAGGGACACGTCTGGGTTCATGCTGACACCCTCGGCTTCACTTTATTTTGATGGTAAAATCCCTGGAATGAGAGTTAGCTGGCATGTAGACACTTATAGTCACATCATCTTCAACAGGGA
>CM060606.1:4759869-5012369 GCA_030578255.1 Tiaroga cobitis
CACAGCACAGGAAGTTCCTGAGGTTCGCTTTCGGGGGCAAAGCGTACCAATATCGGGTACTTCCATTCGGCCTAGCTCTCTCTCCCCGAACGTTCACGAAATGTATGGATGCAGCTCTGGCTCTGTTGCGTCTCCAGGGCATCCGCATTTTGAATTATTATTATAATAATAATAATAATAATAATAATAAGTTTATTTTATATAGCGCCTTTCTCAAACCCAAGGTCGCTTTACATAGTGGGAAGGCAAGTATACACAACAGCAACAACCAAAACAATACAACAAAGACAAGTTATCTGTGTGAAACTGTGAGTTTGGTGTGGAGAAATGATCATTAAACAAAAAGGTCTTGAGATGAGCTTTAAAGAGGGGAAGTGAAGGACAGTCACGAAGAGATTGTGGGAGGCTGTTCCAGAGTTTGGGGGCCAAGGCACTGAAGGATCTGCCACCCAGGGTGGAAAGTCTGGAGCGGGGGATAGCCAAGAGATTTTGGTCAGAGGATCTGAGTGAGCGGGATGGAGTGTACGGGATCAGGAGGTCGCGGATGTAGGGGGGAGCAAGGTTATGGAGCGCTTTGAAGGTGAGTAGTAGTACTTTGTATTTGATCCGGGATGGAACTGGTAGCCAGTGGAGTTGGTAGAGAATAGGGGTGATGTGTGCTGATCGTCTGGTATGGGTGAGGAGCCTGGCTGCCGAGTTTTGAATATATAGTAACCTTTGAAGTGATTTCACAGGGAGACCAAGGAAAAGTGAGTTGCAGTAGTCTAGACTCGACATAATGAAGCAGTTAACCAAAGTGTGTGCATCACTAACAGAGAGGAAGGGTTTGAGGTGAGCAATGTTGCGGAGGTGAAAAAAGGCAGCCTTAGTGAGTGATTTGATATGAGGATCAAAGCTAAGGGTGGAGTCAAGCAAAATGCCAAGGTTTTTAACAACAGGGGAAGGGTGGACAGATGAACCATCAATATTGAGAGTGAGACTGGGAGATTTAGAAAGGATGCTTTTAGGGCCAATCAGCAGAATTTCAGTTTAATCTGTATTGAGTTTAAGAAAATTGTTTTGCATCCATAATTTTAGGTCAGAGAGGCAGTCAGTAAGGGAGCACGGTGGTGGATCAGAGGGAGAGTGAGTGGTCAAATAGAGTTGGATATCATCTGCATAACAGTGGAATTTAAGACCGTGGCTGCGTATGATCGGGCCAATAGGGAGAATGTATATGAGAAAAAGGAGGGGCCCAAGTACCGAACCCTGGGGGACACCACGGGTGACGGGACTTGGAAGACTGATGAGGACCAAGCGTCACAAACTGCTTTCTGTTGAAGATGTAAGACTGGAACCAAATGAGGGCTGTACCAGAAACACCAATACTAGACAGACGGGTGATTAGAACATTGTGGTTGATGGTATCGAAGGCAGCACTAAGGTCAAGGAGTATGAGAATGTTAAGTGAACCAGAGTCAGCAGACAGTAGAAGGTCGTTAACAATGCGCAGAAGGGCAGTCTCTGTACTGTGACAAGAACGGGAACCAGATTGAAAAGGCTCATACAGGTCATGGTGATTAAGGAAGGTGTGTAGTTGTGAGGCCACCACTCTTTCCAATACCTTGGCCAGGAAGGGGAGGTTGGAGATAGGGCGGTAGTTACATAGTTATGTGGGGTCGCAGTCCGTTTTTTTGAGAATGGGTGTGACTGCAGCAGTCTTAAGGGCAGCAGGCACAACACCAGAGTTGAGGCAGGTGTTTACAAAAAATACAATGGGTTCAGATAAGGATGTGATGCAAGTTTTAAGTAGAGGGGTGGGGGCAGGGTCAAGCTGACACGATGAGGAGATAGACTTATTTATAATGTCAGTGATAGTGAGGGAGTCTATAGCAGTAAAATGTGAAAGCTGAGGGCCTAGAGAGGAAGGAGAAGAAGAGAGAGAGATAGCATTTGGGTTGAAGCATTGGTAGATTTGGCTAATTTTGTCATCAAATAAGTGTAAGAATGCCTGGCACTGCTCAGGAGTCTTAGGACAGGCAGTGACAGGGGGTTTAATGAGTTTGTCCAAGGTCCTGAACAGGGCTTTAGGCCTGGACATAGAGGAGGTTATGAGTGATGAATAATAGTTTGAGCGGGCAGCATTGAGGGCATCCCTATACGTCTGAGTATGTTCGGTGTAAAGCATGGAGTGAATTGTAAGGCCAGTTTTCTTATATAGCCGTTCGAACTTAAATTAATGTTATGTTTAAATTAATGCAGTCACTGGGTTGTTGCCAGGTCTCTGAGAGACAAAACAAGACACATTTTTTGTCCACAATGATATCGTTTATTAGGGCCGTTTTGTTTGTGATTGAGCGTGCATTTAGGTGGGCAATGTTAAAGTTCTGACATGATGACGAGGTAGGAGGAGGCAGCCTAGGAGGGCGACGAAGGTTGTCAAAGTTAATTCCCCTGATCTTTGGCTGGTATCATCGGCAACGATCGGGTGTGTAAACAGTTGGGATTTGAGCATCATGTCCAAAGATAAGAGTCGGTTGTCTTTTGAAGCGATGAACATAACATGGACGCCGAATAATTCCAAGCGAACAGCAGTGTTTATACAGCGCCGGTTCTAGGGGGGCGTGGCAGCGATAAAGTTTGAGAGCAGCAGAGGTGTAAACTGGCTCCATTTCCAAGTTACAAAAAGCACACAAGCACAGCATAAGGCGAGCTGCGAGGACATTAATTGAGCTCCCAGCGGGAAACATGACATCGACACAGTAAAGTTACCACAAGTGACACAGCAACACCAAGCTAATACCACATGTTAGCCAACCAGGCCCACAACACAACCCAGTCCGCAATGTAATCAGCGCAGTTTAGTACGCCAACCACTGAACAGATTGAGGACAACAACGAGGCAAGCGGGTAGAAACACACTCACCTCTGTAGCAGTCACTGTGAGGGGAGATAGGAAGAGAGCTCATGCAGGGCAAGAGCAGGCGTGCCGGACAGTGACAAACAGAACTGGAGGAGCAAGTTTGTAGCAAAGTTTGTAACATTAATCCACGGATTGATACAGCAGCGGGAAAGCAACAATGTTCCAGCGACAGTGCAGGAAGGATTCGGCCGACACCAGGAGGAGATGTGGTAATCCACAGCCACCTACATAGAAGGTACAGTGGGGTAGCGTGAAGATCAGCAAACAGACAGAGCAGTGTGAGTTGGATGAGTGCCAGTGATGAGTTGGAAAGTCATCAGTATCCGCACGAATCATCAAAAGTAAAATCCACAGGGAAATTACAATAATACAGTCCAGGCAAACGACAGTTCAGCAAGTTCAGTTCAGCAAGGAAGAAGATGTCACGGTAGACGTGAAAACAAACAAACAACAACAAAAAGTTCAAGTGAGAAGCGGCAGCAAAGTGTGCAAAGCGTACTCTTACCGGACACCGGAAGTGAATTATATCGAAGATTGGTTGATTCTAGCTCAATCGGAGCATCAGGCGGCTTGCCATCGAGATGTCGTTCTCGCCCACATCAAGAAACTCGGGTTGAGGCTCAATGCCAAGAAAACTGTGCTATCTCTGCTACAGAGGACTACTTTTCTGGGTGTAATTTGGGATTCGACGATGATGCACGCACGCCTGTCTCCTGCTCGTATTGCCTCGATTCTCACGGCCGTCAAACAAGCAAAGCTAGGCCACTGTGAAACAGTTTCAGAGACTGTTAGGTCTGAGGCAGAGGCGTCCAACGTTATTCAGTCCCTCCAGGATTTCGCGATGTCGCGATCGCAACTATTAACGCAACTTCAACAAATCCCTGTGAATTCAGTGCGCCTTGCAATTTTGACTAATCACCGCAACTTTTCTGTAACTTTGACCAATCATCACGGTCTCCTGCAAAGCGTCATCATACGTCATCAAACTCACTTCTTTGTTTTGTTCAGAAGACGTAGCAGACGTGTGCTGCCAACGTCTCACATTTACCTACAAAAATAACAGCGAGAGAGAGAGACGCGCGATCAAAATGTGTCAAGTCATCTTCATTTATATAGCGCTTTTAACAATGGATTGTTTCAAAGCAGCTTTACAGAGATAAACATATAATTTAAGGTAGCAGATTGTTTTGGCTTTATAGCGGTTCTTGAATAATGTTACTTCAAGCTAAAGTTAACTTTGATTGATTCACCTCCATTGAGATGATCAGACTTTAAACGCAAACCTGTGATTAACGCTGACGGCGTTCACATGCTCATTCAGAATTGATTCTATAGTTATGTGCTTTTAAAATATGTGCGCAGGTTTGTAATTCATACAACCCAGCCTAAACAAACTACTTTTCTTGCCTATAAATTTTGATACAGAATTTTGTTTTATTTTATCACTTCGGGGTACGCGAACCGGAATTCACAACGCTTTATCTGTAGAGTGGGGAAGGGATCCTCCATAGGGAGAGGATAGTGGATACTTCAGCACTGCATTGTCATCGGGTCCAGGCGGATCTCCTTCATCAGATCTGGACACGGCCTGGATCCGGCAGGCTGCGGGAAAACCTCGGGATAAACAAAGACACTAATATTAGCGTAGATGCCATTCTTCTAATGATGTAGCGAGTACATCAAGATTTAAGGGAAGTGTTCCCAGTTCAGGCTGACCTAATCTATGCAGCCTAACGTTGAATTACCGTAAAACTTCAAATAATAGCCGAGTCCCAAATAGACGCCTGTCTCTTTTACACGCCTGGTGTGGCTGCAGGTTTGGGTAAATAAAGGCCGGTCTCAAATAGAGGCCGGGTCTGTTTTTTAGTTTCGGGTTGTATTTAATCCTCTAAAACCGTCAGATCGTCCGCTTTTTCGCGGCCGCCAAAGCAATTTTTTGTCCCTCCAAAGCTTTTTTTGATCGATGAGTGATGTAGAATAGAATGACTGCTGCGCTTGACAGGGCGCGTTACGAGCAGAGAGAGAGAGAGAGAGAGAGAGAGAGAGAGAGAGAGAGAGAGAGAGAGAGAGAGCGCCCCGGCCGCGCGCGCGCACTCTCACATCTTCAAACAACACGAGCGCTGTCTTGCTCTCTCTCCCTCGCGCATATTAATCAAAATCAATTGACGACGCGACAGTAAAAGGTTGGAAGACCGCAGTTTAACGTGGAGCATTTGGAGATTTTTATAGATTAGAGACATACACTCAATGACCAACATCTCAACACTAAATTATAAAGGCCTGACTCATATAGACGCCTGTCTCAAATACAAGCCGGTGCAATTCGACGGTTTGGGAAAATAAAAGCCCGGGCTACTATTTGAAGTTTTACGGTATAGAAGTCTATAATGTATTATGTGTATGCTAGGTCAAAGAGATGTGTTTTTAGTCTAGCTTTGAACTGACAGAGTGTGTCTGCTTCCCGGACAATGGTAGGAAGACTGTTCCAAAGTTTTGGTGCTAAATAGGAAAAGGATCTACTGCCAGCAGTCGATTTAGATATTCTAGGTATTATCAACTGGCCGGAATTTTGAGATCGCAATAGACGTGAAGGACTATAATGCGTTAAGAGCTCGCTCAAGTACTGCGGAGCTAAAACATTTAGTGCTTTGTAGGTAATCAACAATATTTTAAAACGCATACGATGTTTAATAGGGAGCCAATGCAGTGTTGACAGAACCGGGCTAATATGGTCATATTTCCTGGTTCTGGTTAGAACTCGAGCTGCGGCGTTTTGAACTAGCTGTAGTTTATTTATTAAGCGTGCAGGGCAACCAGCCAGTAGAGCATTACAATAATCTAGCCTTGAGGTCATGAACGCATGGACTAATTGTTCCGCATTTCCTAATGAGAGCATATGGCGTATTTTGTATATATTTTTAAGATGGAAAAATGCAGTTTTACAGATACTAGACACGTGACTTTCAAAAGAAAGGTTGGTATCAAAGAGCACACCCAGGTTCCTAACCGACGACGAAGACTTGACAGAGCAGCCATCAAGTGCTAGACAGTATTCTGGGTTATTGCGTGTGGAAGTTTTTTGTCCAATAATTAGAATCTCTGTCTTTTCAGAATTTAGTAGTAGGAAATTTCTAGTCATCCAATTTTTTATATCAGCTATGCATTCCGTTAATTTTGTGAATTGGTAAGTTTCGTTGGGTTTTGAAGAAATATACAGCTGAGTATCATCGGCATAACAGTGAAAGCTAACTCCATGTTTCCTAATGATATCTCCTAATGGTAGCATGTACAGAGTGAACAGCAACGGTCCTAGTACTGAGCCTTGTGGTACGCCATACTGAACTTGTGATGGATAAGACATCTCTTCATTTACTGCTACAAACTGATAACGGTCAGTTAAGTATGATTTAAACCATGCTAATGCAATTCCACTAATGCCAACATAGTTTTCTAGTCTATTTAAAAGAATGTTGTGGTCAATGGTGTCAAATGCAGCACTAAGATCGAGTAACACTAATAGGCAAGGCAAGGCAAGGCAAGTTTATTTATATAGCACATTTCATACACAATGGTAATTCAAAGTGCTTTACATAGGAGGAAATAATTAAAACAGTTTAGAATAAAAAATAAAATAAAGTACAGTAAAAACAGTCGGACGAACATTGACACAGTGCTCATTCAGTAAATGCATAGCTAAACAGATGTGTTTTGAGTCTGGATTTGAATGTGACTACTGTAGGAGCACATCTGATCTCCTCTGGAAGCTGGTTCCAGCTGCGGCTGGCATAATAGCTAAAAGCAGACTCTCCGTGCTTAGAGTGAACCCTTGGTATTTCTAACTGATGTGATCCTAATGATCTGAGTAATCTGTTGGGTTTATATTCAGTGAGCATATCTGCAATATATTGAGGTCCTAGCCCATTGAATGATTTATATACCAGTAATAATACTTTAAAATCAATCCTAAATGTAACTGGGAGCCAGTGTAAAGACCTGAGGACTGGTGTGATATGTTCAAATTTTCTGGTTCTGCTCAGAATCCTGGCAGCAGCGTTCTGTATGAGCTGCAACTGTCTTATGGTCTTTTTAGGAAGGCCAGTGAGGAGTCCATTACAATAATCCACCCTGCTGGTGATAAAAGCATGCACAAGTTTCTCTAAGTCTTGACTGGAAACAAAGCATCTAATTCTTGCAATATTTTTCAAATGATAGTATGCTGATTTAGTTATTGCTTTGACATGACTACTGAAACTAAGGTCTGACTCTAGAGACACACCAAGATTCCTGACTTGATTTTTAGTTGTTAGACCCCTAGCGTCAAGGTATGCATTTACCTTGAGAACTTCATCTTTGTTTCCAAACGCAATGACTTCAGTTTTGTCTTTGTTTAACTGAAGAAAGTTTTGGCACATCCAACCGTTTACTTCATCAATGCATTGGCACAGGGAGTCAATGGGGCTGTAGTCGTTAGGCGATAGGGCTAAGTAGAGCTGTGTGTCGTCTGCATAGCTGTGGTAAGAGATTCGGTTCTTTCTCACTATTTGGCTCATTGGGAGCATATACAGGTTGAATAGGAGTGGTGCAAGAATCGAGCCTTGAGGGACTCCGCATGTCATGGGAGTCCACTCAGACTTATGGTCTCCTATACTCACATAATAACCTCTCCCTTCTAAGTATGACCTGAACCATTTTAGGACTATCCCAGAAAGCCCCACCCAGTTTTCCAGCCTGTCAAGAAGTATGTTGTGATCGACAGTGTCAAATGCAGCACTGAGGTCGAGTAGGACCAGCACTGATAATTTGCCTGTATCAGTATTTAAGCGAATATCGTTTATTATCTTTATGAGAGCTGTCTCTGTGCTGTGATGCGATCGGAAACCAGATTGAAAATTGTCAAAGTATCCATTCAAGCTTAGGAATTTGTTCAGCTGATTGAAGACAACTTTTTCAATGATCTTGCCTATGAAAGGAAGATTTGAGATCGGTCTATAATTGCTTAAGATGGTCTTATCCAGATTGCTCTTTTTCAGGAGGGGCTTGACAACTGCAGTTTTCAGGGAGTTTGGAAAACTCCCAGAAAGAAGTGAGGCATTTACCACTTCTAGGAGATCTGCTTCTAAGCTGTTTAACACACTTTTAAAAAAAGATGTGGGAAGTGTGTCAAGGGCGCAGGTTGATGTTTTAAGGTGCTGTACGGTTTCTTCCAAAATTTTGCCATCAATTTCTTCGAAAACAGACATAGTAACTACTTTCTCAGGTAGTGGTCTGATCTGTTTGACCCCAGCGCAACTCAAGGATGAGCTGATCACCTTTCTGATATTATTGATTTTCTCAGAGAAGAAAGAAGCAAACTCACTGCACTTGATGTCTGAGAGCATTTCACTGGGAATCTGGCTTGGGGGGTTTGTCAGTCTCTCTACAGTAGCAAAAAGAGTGCGTGTGTTGTTTAAGTTGCTGTTTATAATATTCGAGAAGAAAGTCTGTATTTCTAATAGAGAAATACAACCACGATCTGATGATAAGAGCAAATCATTTGTGACTCTAATGAGAGCGGTCTCAGTACTATGGTACGGTCTAAATCCAGACTGAAAATCCTCGCAGATATCATTTCTTTCTAGAAAAGAACATAGTAGTGAAGAGACTGCTTTTTCTAATATCTTTGACAGAAAAGGCAGATTCGAGATCGGCCTGTAATTGACTAATTCTGTAGGATCAAGTTGTGGTTTTTTAACAAGCGGTTTTATCATAGCCAGTTTAAAGCTTTTTGGTACGTATCCTAGAGACAAAGATGAATTAATGATATTAAGAAGAGGATATATGACCTCTGGAAACATCTCTTTCAGTAGCTTAGTCGGTATAGGATCTAACATACAAGTTGTCGATTTAGATGAATTAACGAGTTTGCAGAATTCTTCCTCTCCTATAGCAACAAATGAATCAAATTTTTCCTCAGGGAGACTACAATGCACTTCCTGATGCGATACTGTGGTAGACGGTTACATAGTTATAATTTTGTCCCTGATATTATCAATCTTATAAGTGAAGAAGTTCATAAAGTCATCTCTGCTGTGTTGCTTGGACACTGAGCTTGAAGCTTTCTTTTTCGTTAGTTTAGCCACTGTTTCAAATAAATACCTTGGATTATGTTTATTTTCTTCTAATAGGTTTGAAAAATAAGCAGATCTAGCAGCTTTTAAAGCCTCTCTGTAAGCAATCGAGCTCTCTTTCCACGAAATCCGAAATACCTCTAGTTTAGTTTTCTTCCAGTTGCGCTCCATTTTTCTGGCTGCTCTCTTAAGGGCCTGGGTGTGCTCGCTGTACCACGGCGTTGGACTATTTTCTTTAATCTTCTTTAAGCGCAACGGAGCAACTGCGTCTAAAGTGCTGGAAAAGAGAGAGTTAAACGTTTCTGTTGCAATATCAAGTTCTTCTAAGCTATCCGGGATGCTGAGATGATGAAACTGATTAGGAAGATTATTGATAAAGCAATCTTTAGTGGCAGAAGTTATAGGTCTAACGTATTTATAACACGGAGTCGGCTTTGCAGCCTTGGCTAAATGTAATTTACATGAGACTAGATAATGATCTGAGATGTCATCGCTCTGCTGCAGAATTTCAACGGCATCAACATCTATTCCATGTGATAATATTAGATCTAGAGTATGATTACGACAATGAGTAGGTCCTGACACGTGTTGTGTAACTCCAATTGAGTTTACAATGTCTTTAAATGCCAATACCAATGCATCTTTTTCATTATCTACATGTATATTAAAATCACCAACAATTAGTACTTTATCTGCAGCCAATACTAATTCTGATAGAAAGTCCGCAAATTCTTTGATAAAATCTTTATGGTGGCCTGTATACAGTAGCCAGCATAATTCTCAAATGTGATTTATCGTTTACACTATATATTTTTACATTAAGCACCAATACTTCAAAAGAAGTATATTTAAAGCTAGATTTCTTAGTGGTTTTGAAAATATTACTATAAATTACAGCAACACCTCCCCCTTTGCCTTTCAGACGAGGTTCATTTTTATAACTGTAATCTTGTGGGGTTGACTCATTTAAAATAATGTAATCGTTTGGTTTTAGCCAGGTTTCTGTCAAACACAGCATATCAAGATTATAATCTGAAATCATATCATTAACTATGAGAGATTTTGAAGTAAGGGATCGAATATTCAGCAACCCAAGCTTTATCATTTGCTCATCTGTATTATATCTGTTTTTTATTTCTTGAACATCAATTAAATTTTTAACCTGACGTTTTTTTGGATTTCCAAATTCGGGGAACAGACACAGTCTCTATATGATGATATCTAGGTGAAAGAGGCTCTATAGCCGCATTTCCACCGCAATTACCAGGAACTATTTGTCCCAGGAACTTTTTTCATAGGAACTTTTTTTGCCCCAGAACGGTTGCTCACTGCGTTTACACCGTGGACTAAAGTACCGGGAAGATTAGTCTGGTGACGTTGAACTGCGTGCGACTGCTCCTCCCAGTCTGCGCGTACTTGTTTTGAGTTTTAAGTTTTAAGTATTGAGGAGATTCAAGCTGTGCTGTTTTTGTGTGCGATCTATTGGTTTACTAACGAGGTAATTAACAAAACGGCAGAAAAGAGACGAACACTAATACCAAAGCGTATTCATTTCAGAAAGCTCGTAATGCTAGATAGACAACGTTTGTTATCAGCTATAGCGGACATGACCGTGAGATGGATGGGACGAACGCGCGCCATCCGGCAGAGAGAACAAGGTAAAAGAACCAATCAGCATGTTCAGCGCACAAGTCCCACCCCGAAAGTTCCTGAACTCTGAAAAAGTACTACCTCGCCAGCAGGGACTTTCTGGGGGGGAAATTTTTACCCGGAACTTCATTTAGACCCTGGTTCCTGCGGTGTAAACACACGGAGTACCACCCCAAAGTTCCTAGTTCCTGGGGAAAGTTCCTGCGGTGGAAACGCGGCTTATGTGATGGGATTTATCTGACCTTGGTGACGTGAGGCCGCTAGCAGACGGTCGGTTTAGCCAGTCTGTCTGCTTCCTGACCTGAGCCCCAGATTGTCATGTTTTATCTCTAAGACTATGAGCCAAATTACTAGAGAGAAGAGCAGCACCAGCCCAGGAGGGATGGATACCATCTCTTTTCAACAGATCAGGCTTGCCCCAAAAACTTTTCCAATTGTCTATGAATTTTATATTATTCTGCGGACACCACTTCGACAGCCAACCATTCAGTGAGGCCAATCGGCTAACTATCTCATCACTCCTGCGTACAGGAAGGGGGCCAGAGCAAATTACAGTGCCTGACGTCGTACTTGCGAGTTCACACACCTCTTTAATATTAATTTTGGTGATCTCCGACTGGCGGAGTCGAACATCATTAGTGCCGACATGAATAATGATCTTAGAGAATTTACGATTAGCATTAGCCAGCACTTTTAAATTTGCTTTGATGTCAGGCGCTCTGGCTCCCGGCAAACATGTGACTATGGTGGCTGGTGGCTCTATTTTCACGTTCCGTGTGATCGAATCACCAATTACCAGGGCACAATCAACAGAATTCTCAGTGGGTGTTTCACTGAGTGGGGCAAATCGGTTTATGGGAATCAGAACGGAAGAGTGGTTCTTTGATCCGTGACTAGAACGATCTCTCACGGTCACCCATCTGCCCTGCTGCACAGGCTCTACTTCAGCCGGAACCGAATCATGTAAAGAGTTCACTATGCTAGGCGCATCCAAAACACTATCTAAAGATCTAGCATTCTTACCATCCTCAATTAAAGTTTGGATGCGTGTCTCTAGTTCTGAAATCTTCTCCGTCAGCCTGACTGTCTCCTTGCATTTATCACATATAAATCCTATATTGCCATCGGAGAAGGCTATACTAAACATATGACATGTGACACAGGTGACAATAACAGGACAAGAAGACATTACTCACCGTGTTTGTTGACTGATTTCTTAATTACCTGGACTTTATGAACTCAAAGGCGCGGACACGCAAGAGAAAATAAATGAGCGCACGGGTGGCGCGTTAGCAGGCTAACGTTAGCGAGTTACTAGCGTGCTGTGTTAACAATAACGGAAGCTAGAGATGTAAGGTTAATCTGAGATATTGGGTAAGCTGTATTTAGTAGTATAAACAACTAGATAGTAAATGATGGCTCAAAACATAAAGAAATACGAGGCTCAGGCGGAGCTTACAGCCTCGAAGCAAACAAACACACAGCAGGCAGCGAGGCAGACAGGAGCAATCGATCAGCGATCAGACAGGAGCAATCAATCAGGAGCAAAAAAAAAACAGCAAAGTTGTTCATCAAACAGCAAATTGTTTACTTATGTGTTTACATGCGCAATAAAACACAACAAAACACAACTTTTGCTTTTGTCGCACTCTAAACTCTTGTCAAACTGTCTTTTTATTAATTTAATTAATAAAATGGTAGGTGTGTGAGAGAGAGGGGAGGGGGGAGCGCGATCGGACTGTGTGTGTGTGAGAGAGAGAGACGGATCGAACTGTGTGTGTGAGAGAGAGAGAGAGAGAGAGAGCGAGAGGGGGGCGCTGGAGCGATCTGACTGTGTGTGTGTGAGAGAGAGAGAGAGAGAGAGAGACGGATCGAACTGTGTGTGTGTGTGTGTGTGCGTGAGGCGCAGGCGCGATCAAACAGTGGAAACATAAAAACATACTCCGTCATTTTGTTCATCAAACAGCAAAGTGTTTACTTATGTGTTTACACACGCAATAAAACACAACAAAACACAACGTTGTGCTTTTGTCGCACTCTAAACTCTTGTCAAACTGTAACCTACAACTGTCACCCAACCAAGCACACGCACACACACTGTTTTAAAAGCAAAACATTTATTCAACCTCATTTCAAAACAGCCATCTTTTGGACATTCATCATATCACATTGGTTTTCATTTCTTGTCTTTGGACTCGGAGCACTAATCTGTTTATTTTTAAGTTACACATTCTACATTGATTAAAAAAGAAAATCAAATGTGTTTTTAATAGTAGTAGTATTTTATACGGAAATCAATTATTTATAATTCAGATGAGAATAAAGTTAAGGTTAATTAAAATTAAGGAAAACAAATATATTGATCTGAAATATAGCAAATTAATTTTAAATTAATTCAGGTACAATTACCAAACATATCGCATGGTCTTTTTGTATTTTTATTAATTTAATTAATAAACTAATTATATAAAACTATTGTCAGTGCACTACCAATAAACTGGTTCTATGCTTATGCTTATGCTTATGCTATGCTATGCTCAAGGCTTAAGACATTTATAAAAATGCCTTCTGCAATTTTGTTTTGCTTTTCACTCTATTGTACCGAAATCATACCAAACCGTGACGTCTGTGTAACGTTCCACCCCTAATATTTATACATGAAAAAGCATGGTAGCTTAGGTGATATACTACAGTACATTAACGTTACCTCTATCACCTATAACATGCACAAAAAATATATATCAATAAAGGAAAGGAAAAAAGCATAAATGAGCACTTTAAGTAAAAATCTATCTACCTTTGCCGTTTTAACCTATAAAAACATGCCTAAGAACATCGCAACTTTCATCGCAACTTTTTAGAAAAGCGGCCGCAACATCAGGAATTTTTAGGCCGCAACAATCAGAAAAAAGGCCCGCGAAATCCTGGAGGGACTGGTTATTCCTTGCGGCCTGTTGTACGTTAGACCGTTGCAGTGGTGGCTCAGGGCCAAGGGGTTCTCCCCGAGCGGAAACCCGCTCCGCATGATCAGGGTCACGCGACGTTGTCTTCGCGCCCTGGCCATGTTGAAAGAACCTTGGTTCCTATCCCATGGGCCTGTGCTGGGAGCTCCTTGTCGTCGTATAACGCTAACGACGGATGCCTCTCTCACGGGCTGGGGGGCGATCATGAGTGGTCGCCCAGCTCAGGGTCTGTGGCAGGACCATCATCTCTTGTGGCACATAAATTGTCTAGAAATGTTGGCAGTGTTCCAGACTCTGAAACACTTCCTCCCAGACCTGAGAGGCCATCGGTGGTCTCCTACATAAACCATCAAGGGGGTCTGCGTTTGCGCCCGTTATACAAGCTGGCTCGCCAGATCCTTCTATGGTCCCAGGGGAAGCTTCTTTCATTGAGGGTGATTTTTATCCCAGGGTATCTAAATCGGGGGGCAGACATCCTGTCGAGGCAGGGGCCGAGGCCCGGGGAATGGAGACTCCCCCCCGAGGTGGTGGAGCTCCTTTGGAAACACTTCGGTCATGCCGAGGTAGACCTGTTTGCATCCAGGCAGACATCACACTGTCCACTGTGGTTCTCTCTAAGCCATCCAGCCCCTCTGGGGTTGGACGCTATGGTACAGGCATGGCCGAGGTCACGCCTGTACGCATTTCCCCCGATTGCTCTGCTCCCAGGATTTCTGGAGAGGGTTCGCCGGGACAGGGTCAGTCGACTGTTGGTAGCCCCGTACTGGCCGGCCCGAGTATGGTTTGCGGACCTAGTGTCTCTCCTCGATGGCTCTCTGGAGATTCCGATCAGGAGAGACCTTTTTTCTCAGGCGAGTGGGTCGATCCTTCACCCCCCGCCCAGAACTGTGTAAACTTTGGGCTTGGCCTCTGAGGGGGCTTGGCCTTCCTTCGTGGCACTTTGAGACTGAGGCCAGCAGCTTCCGTGAAGAAGTTTCTGAGACATGTATTACTCTCAAGACTATCTTTCTGCTTGCTATTTCTTCTATAAAAAGAGTTGGGGATATTCAAGCTCTCTCGGTTTCTCCCTCGTGCTTGGAATTCTCGCCTAGCATGGTAAAAGCTTTTCTCCATCCTAGACCGGGCTATGTTCCTAAGGTCCCAACTAATATTGTTAGGCCTATGGTACTAAAAGCCTTCTGTCCTCCTCCTTTTCTGACGTCGGACAAAGAGAAACATAATCTCCTCTGCCCATTTAGGGCTTAGATGCTTACGTCCACAGAGCTGCCCTGTGGAGGAAGTCTGAACAGTTGGTCGTTTGCTTTGGACCACCCAAAAAGTGGTGTTCTGCGTCTAAACAGAGGATGAGCAAGTGGGTGGTTGAGGCCATCTCACTTTCTTACGAGTCGGCTGGTTAGCCTTCACCCTTGTCTGTTCGAGCTCACTCTACTAGGAGTATGGCTGCCTCTAAAGCTCTCTTGTCAGGAGTTTCACTTCAGGACGGTATTGGCGTTCCCACAGCGTTTTCACGCAGCTCGAGTTCCCTGATAGGGAACGTCTCTGGTTACGTATGCAACCCTAGTTCCCTGAAGGGAACGAGACGCTGCGTGTCTATGCCATAATCCTGTTATGCCCGAGATCACTTGCTTCAGTCTATCAGAAGCTGACGCGCTTATGTTTTTGGGGTGCTTTATAGTTTCGATGACCTGGTCGATGACCTTATGACGTTCCGTCTCGCCATTGAACTGATTCCATACGTGCTTCATGACACACTAACGCAAGGCGTTCCCACAGCGTTTTCATGCAGCGTCTCGTTCCATTCAGAGAACTAGGGTTACATACGTAACCAGAGACGTTCTGTGTCCCTTAGTGCAGGAAACATACAATGTTTTAATTTATGGCTATTTACTTCTCTAATTTAACCCTCTAGGCGCCACGGTCGAGTTTACTCGACAAGATGTGGCACTTAATAAAACGGCCGATTTTGTCAAATTGGGTGTCAAATTTCATTCGACCTCCCCTCCACTGGATGGCAGACATGTCATACTTCATCCCCGAATCAAAAAAACGTAATGTTTCTATACAAAATGTTCGAGTTAGAGCGCATTGAATCAGTGCGAGCAAAATCGGAGCTAGTGTGCGAGTGAGCCATGTTATCAGAGCCTCTCCGCAATCGCGGCGACAGTATTGTGGTGGAGAGAGACTTTGTCTAATGCCACTGGGTATGTTAGACGAGGTCGAAGTATTCATAGGACAGTTAGGAGGCAACGTGGAGGCAGGGTGAGGAGTCGCAATGACAACGACAGTAGTCCGAGCTGTGCACACTCGGCGTGCGTGCGCGAGGCAGATCTGGCCGCGCTGCTCGTATCATGTCACTCATGATCTGTGCGAGTGAGCGTTTGAACTAAACAGGTCTTGTCTATTTGTGTTTGTATGTCATATGAATAATATATATGTGCCCCATACATGGAATAAGAGTGCCTACTGTATTTAGTAAATGGAAAATCTCTACCACTACATGCATTCGGTTTGTTTCTACCATTTATTAGTAATGATTTACACAGTTTGTTTACTACTTACTATATACCTGAGCATTCAGTATTGTGTAATATAGCATACAGAAGGTGATGGACATTTTGGGGGGAAATAAGTGCTGCATTTTATCATTTAAACATGTGACTTTTCATGAAAATTCTATAATCCAAGATTGCCACCACCATATGACGTCATAATATGCAAATTAGATGGGAAAATGTAATCCCTACATAAACTTTGGGTCATCCTTAATATTTCTCTAATTTACAGAAAGTCTCTATCTTTTATCACTTTTAAAATATAGCCTTTTGAAATTAAGATGTCAAAATTGAACGTTTTAGGAAAAAACCTCTGGCGCCTAAAGGGTTAATAACAGTAATAATGTGGTATTTTAATCTTACAGCCATGACTCTAAACCTGCTGAAGTCCTCAACAAATTGAGATCAAATCTGCGAAGGAAGTTTGAGTGTTTGTATGAGGGAATATCAAAGCAGGGAAACCCAACACTCCTGAATGAGATCTACACAGAGCTCTACATCACAGAAAGTGCAAGTGGAGAGGTAAATAATGAGCATGAGGTTAGACAGATTGAGACACAGTCCAGGAGAGCAGAAACAGAGGACACACCGATCAAATGCAGTGACATCTTTAGACCTTTACCTGGACAAGACAAACCCATCAGAACTGTGCTGACAAAGGGAGTCGCTGGCATTGGAAAAACAGTCTCTGTGCAGAAGCTCATCCTGGACTGGGCTGAAGGGAAAGAGAATCAGGATGTCCAGTTGATATTTCCACTCGCTTTCAGAGAGCTCAATTTGATGAAGGACAAAACACTCAGTCTTTCAGTTCTTCTTCATCGCTTCTTCCCTGAAACTAAAAAAATGGACATATCCAGTGATGAGTATAAAGTGTTATTCATCTTTGATGGTCTGGATGAGTGTCGTCTGTCTCTGGATTTTCAGAGTGATGTGAGGTTGTGTGATGTGACTGAATCAGCCTCAGTGGACGAACTGCTGACGAACCTCATTGTGGGGAATCTGCTTCCCTCGTCTCTCATCTGGATCACCTCCAGACCAGCAGCAGCGGATCTCGTCCCCTCTGAGTGTGTCCATCGAGTGACAGAGGTACGAGGCTTCAGTGACACACAGAAGAAGGAATACTTCAGGAAGAGAATCAGTGATCAGAGTCTGGCCGACAGGATCATCTCACACCTGGAGTCCTCAAGGAGCCTCTTTATTATGTGCCACATCCCAGTGTTCTGCTGGATCTCAGCCACTGTTCTAGAGGAGATGTGGAGTGAAGCAGAGAGAGGAGAGATTCCCAAGACTCTCACTCAAATGTACACACACTTCCTGCTCATTCAGACCAACATCAAACATGAGAAGGACTATGAGAAGAAACTGAAAGATGAAGACATGATCGTCAAACTGGGGAAACTGGCTTATCGGCAGCTTGAGAAAGGCCACCTGATCTTCTATGAGGAAGACCTGAGCGAGTGTGGCATTGATGTGGAAGAAGCATCAGTTTACTCAGGATTGTGCACTCAGATCTTCAGAGAGGAGTTGGGCTTGTGTCAGGGGAAAGTCTTCTGCTTTGTTCATCTGAGCATTCAGGAACATCTAGCAGCTCTATATGTGCATCTCTCCTTTATCAACAATAACATCAATGTGTTTGACCAGATTACCAAACCAACTAATGGAGACAACGTTTCCCTATCTGATCTCCATCAGAGAGCTGTGGATGAGGCTTTACACAGTAAAAATGGGCATCTGGACCTTTTCCTTCGTTTCCTTCTGGGTCTGTCAGTGAAGTCTAATCAGAGTCTTTTACAAGAACTAAAGACACAGACAGCAAACAGCTCTCACAACAATGAGAAAACAGTTGACTATATTAAAGAAAAGATCAGTGAGAATCCCTCTCCAGATAAATACATCAATCTGTTTCACTGTCTGAATGAACTGGGTGATCTTTCTCTAGTGAGCGAAGCTGAACCTCATACGTCTGGAGGATTACGTGATGTGAAACTCTCCTCGTCTCAGTGGTCAGCTTTAGTGTTTGTGTTGTTGTCCTCAGAGGAGACACTGCATGAGTTTAACCTGTACAACTTAATTGGAGCCACAAACGATCGGTAAGTAACACTGAGTACAATCATTACAGTCTAAAACATTATGAACAAAGAGAAACTAAGAGATCAGAGGTGTTTAAATCACGGGTACAGATTGATTTCTGAGAAATTGTACATAATTTGCGGGTGTTTCTCAAACCGCGGCTATGTCCTAGTAAGGCTGCATATCTCGACTGCCACGTCATCAGGCGCCTCTGAAGGCCATCTCAGTTTGAAGGATGTTTTGAAGACAGACTTCATTTTGTGTCTTTAGTTCAGCTCATTTTGAAGGATGCATCAAGTGTATCCTTCGTGTTCTTCAATCTCCCACAATCCTTTGCACATTCCAATTCACATAAAAGAACTGATGGAAAACGAGTTCATTATGAAATGTTATGACACAAATAATATATTTGGAGATTAAGGCATACATGTTATCTTTTCTTTCTGTGTAAATGAATCACTGAACACTAAACTGACAATAATGTAAAACACTGGGAGACACAGACGGCTGTCATTCACTACTGCATTAATAAAACCAGTTAATATAAAGAGATTTAATAGAAAGTATTTTTCCAAAATTAGTTTTTGTGGCGTGACCATGGGGCGGGAACATGTGTGACGTAGCCATGCACACTTACTAGAGTGTCTCATTCTAGTGTTTAATGCTGAGGACTCGAGTCTACAAGCCTCAGAAGGACCCATGTAACTTCATTTTCCAGTTGAGTGCGCGAGCCTTTGAAAGTAAACTCATTTGACCGCTGTGTGCACCGTCTGCACCATCACTAAAATTGGGCTGCAAGCGGATCCTCCTGATGATGAAAATTACGTCACACGGACGGCCAAAGTAAACTTGATAAAGCAGTTAATCGCCTTGATGCCGTTCCTGGTGGCCGTTTAGCTCTTCACAGTGGCGTAGCGGACGGGCACGCAGTGCAAATTCAATTATTGTATATTATTATTAGGCTACTTTTATCATTAATATTGCAGTTCATTTGCCACGCAATAATTTCATAGTGCATCACCGCATAACTGACGCGCTGTGAGGATAAAAGATTAGATTAGCTTGCTTATCATTTCAAAGGCAACTTGTTGAACACAAAACACTTCTTGATTCATGAAAATACGCATTTTTCACTAGGGGCCACAAGAGAAGTATTAAGAAAATAAATTAGATTAATGTCTCATCATTTTTCTTTATCACCGGTTGCTTGCAAAATGATGGACAATGATTCACATTTTCTGCGCATCATTTCCTGTGACAATAAAACTAAGTAAATGATTAAATAAACAAGTAGGTAAATAAACAAGTAACAAGCAAACAAACTCGTGTGCTTTAATTTCTACAAATAATTTGCTGGTGCAGGTACAAAAGGACATTTTATAAGCCTTTATGATTTTATATTACCATAGGAACGGACAGGACAAAAAAATCTGATTTGTCACAATAGTGTTGAAGTGTAAATGTAGACTAATAGACCTGCCACAGCAACATTGACAAAGAAAAAGAAAAAACAAATCCGTGTTGGCTGAATACGATTAGTAGCTTCTACAGTTATAGATACTAAAACAACTTTCTCACATGTCCTTTATAAAGCAGTGTTTAATTAAACAAATATTTGAGGTTATTTAGGAAGCTATAATGTATTATTTACTTATGATATAATAATAATAATAATAATAATAATAATAATACATAAGTCTTATATAGCGCTTTCCAAGGAACTCAAAGACGCTTTACAAATGAAACAAACAAACAAACATATGAATGATTATTATGAATTATGATATGAATTATTATTATTATTATTATTATTATTATTGTTACCATGAATAATTCACTTATTTATATTTTATTTTCAATTAGTGTCACACAAAACTCAGCAGATGAAGTTCTTCAGAAGCTGCTGCCGTTGGTTACAGCAACTAGATTAGCTCGGTAAGTAACACTGAGAACAAGCATCACTGTTAAAACATTATAACAGTTCTTACTTAAACATTATAAATTAATGATTTAACAAAAAATATAAGTCATACTTAAGCTTTTAAACCCTCCACCTATCTGACCTGATTTTTGATCTACTTAACCGTTTATATGATATTTGTGTGAGAAATTACTTTAAATATAAATGTTTATTTGAAATGTATGTAATGTATTCAATGAATTCCATTTTATCAGTTTTATATAATATTTCTCCCTCACATAGAGACATAATCTCTTAGAACAACAGTTAAACGTACTGATATATTGAATTCATTGTTTAAAAAAAAGATTTTGCACAAATTATACGATTATAATAATTTATTATTAATTATAATATAAGATATATCCCCTAATCCTAACTGATATATTTTTACAATGTGAACTAATGAGTATTTGTATATATTTAATATTGACAGCATTGTGTTATTTATTTTTTAAAGGGACAATGTGTACTTTTTAATGTATTTTATTATTTAAAATCAATATTTTTATTCATAAATATGTCCTCAATGATGTACAAATACCTCTGCCAATTATTTGACTTATCCTCGTAAACGAAGAATTTATTATCTTTAAATACATGGGACGGGTAGGTCCACGGAGGCTTCCATGTAGTTCCGCCATCTATAACATCCGCCAACTATAATAGCAGAGAGGGACAAAAAGTACTAGGCCAACGCATTTCCACAGCGCGTTTTCGTTCAGAGCCAGTGTCACGTAACTGAAAGCAGCAGAGGAGGAGCAGAGCGGTGAGAGGCGCTTGTCACTGCCCCGGCAAGTTTAAAAGGCTGCATTGCAAATCCTCGTCGCCAGAAAAGTCCAAAATAGATCATAAAAAGAAACGTGACCGGGGATTACAAAAAACACGAGTTAATGTCATGATAGCTTTTTCCAGGTGGATAGAGCTAATGCAGGAGAAAGATTTCAAAAGAGACCCTGAAGTCTTATTTACAAGCTTTTTTTCATTGTTTGGTTGTGTACTTTATTTTATAGACGGATGAACATGTATAGTCAAAAGTTGATGATATCAAACAATGCACATACTTCAGAAAATATAACGAATAAAGAAGGCATAACTACTTATTACAATAGTTCATGTTTTTTACAGTCAGTAATTCATACTGTAACATTCGTTTGTTCGTTGTGTCAAGTTGCTGTTTGTTTGAAATAACAAACCTGTTCAACCGAAGGAACACTCGACGAAGTGCTATTAGAAGACATCCTGTCATAGATTTTTGGTTCATAACGGCTACCGTAGATGCAACATGCATTTGAAAAAGCGAGGCGCTGGAGAGCAAAATTCGTTTGAATGCAAAATACATTTTCACCGCTAGATGGGAGCAATTCCTACACATTGTCCGTTTAAGTGTCATGTTTATCTCTGGATATAGGCTTAATGTGTGTCATTGTTCTCTACAGGTTGAGGGATTGTGGTGTGACAGATGAAGGTTGTGTTGCTCTGGCTTCAGCTCTGAGATCAAACCCCTCACACCTGAGAGAACTGCATCTGTCTGGGAATAAACTAGGAGACTCAGGAGTGAAGCTGTTCTCTGCTGGACTGGCGAATCATCACTGTAAACTGGAGATACTGTGGTAAGATCATACGTGACTCACATGAAACTGTCACTGTGAATTCATAAAGTATAATCAAAATGGAATAAAATGCAGGGAAATAACTATTATTTCAAGCAAAGCTATTAAAACAACATGATCAAATGCATCAAATTATGTTAACGTCTGTTCATATTATGTAAGACAATTCATTTTTGTAAAGCGTTTGCTCTATTTCTCCTGCCGCTGTGAGTTCATGTGTTTGATCTGTAAATTCTGGAAGACTTGAGCCGCTTTTCATTAAGGTGATTCTGCAGGACTGATAGTTACACTGAAAAACACACTTTGAGTGTGTTTAAAGTTAAGGGTGTAAAATGTATATCACGATGTCAATCTCAGCACAGTCAGGATTAACACAGTCCATTCATTTTAATTTTAGGGGGAAACAGGATACTGTAGAGATTTTTCGCCAGGTTTAAAGTCAAGTCAAGTCATCTTCATTTATATAGCGCTTTTAACAATAGATTGTTCCAAAGCAGCTTTACAGAGATAAACATATAATTTAAGGTAACAGATTGTTTTGGCTTTATAGCGGTTCTTGAATAATGTTATTTCCAGCTAAAGTTAGTTTTGATTGATTCACCTCCGTTGAAATGATCATTTGTTATTAAATTAGGGGCCACTAAGACGACGCCGTTCTCTCTAAACAGACTTTAAACGCGAACCTGTGATTAACGCTGATGGCGTTCAAATGCGTTCACATGCGCATTAAGAATTGATTCTATAGTTATGTGCTTTTGAAAATATGTGCGGAGGTTTGCAATTCCATACAACCCATGCCTAAACAAACTACTTGTCTTGCCTATACATTTTGATACAGAATTTTGTTTTATTTTATCACTTCGGTGTACGCGAACCGAAATTCACAACGCTTTATTTGTAGAGTGGGAAAGGGATCCTCCATAGGGAGAGGATAGTTGACACTTCAGCACTGCATTGTCATCGGGTCCAGGTAAAGCTCCTTCGTCAGGTTTGGATACGGCCTGGATCCGGCAGGCTGCGGAAAAACCTCGGGATAAACAAAGACACTAATATTAGCGTAGATGCCATTCTTCTTATGATGTAACGACTACATCAAGATTTACGGGAAGTGTTCCCAGTTCAGGCTGACCTAATCTATGCAGCCTAACGTTGAATTATAGAAGTCTATAGTGTGTTATGTGTATGCTAGGTCAAAGAGATGTGTTTTTAGTCTAGCTTTGAACTGACAGAGTGTGTCTGCTTCCCGGACAATGGTAGGAAGACTGTTCCAAAGTTTTGGTGCTAAATAGGAAAAGGATCTACCACCAGCAGTCGATTTATATATTCTAGCTATTATCAACTGGCGGGAATTTTGAGATCGCAATAGACGTGAAGGACTATAATGCGTTAAGAGCTCGCTCAAGTACTGCGGAGCTAAACCATTTAGTGCTTTGTAAGTAATCAACAATATTTTAATGTATACGATGTTTAACCCTCTGAGGTCGGCTATCGCGCCGGCGCGATAGTCTCGCTTTTTTCTTATCAGTGCAAAAGAAACTCAAAATACTCTGTTGATTTTGATCTTACATATTAAGTGTTGTACATCATTAGATCCTGATAAGTGTCTATTTTTTTTGTGGATACTCACAATAAAAACAAAGTGTTGTGCTTTTCGCCAAATAAAGAAAAACAAACATGATGCACGTTCTGCCTTCTCTCTGTCAGTGAAGTCCATTCTGAAACGCGTCTGAAAATTAACTCTAATTCCGCGAATACTTGTCATACAGGCACGAGTGTTTTTCCATAATGAAGCTTGAACTCTCTTCCTTTAAATGAATTAATTTATATAAAAAAACAAACAAATATTCTCAGCTTATGTAATCTGTATGAAAAGAGAGAGATGTCAGTATTTTTCTTTCCAGCTCATTATACCTAATTACGCGTTAATGTGCCACGCCCACGGAGAGCGCGCGCTATTCAAACGCAAATGATCTTAGACAAGACATTCAAACATGCCAACGCCCACCAGCTGGATTATAAAACACATCGTGTTTAGTAAGTATCTTGTACAGCTGTGTACACAGCGTATCCTTTCGCTGTGAGGAATAATACTATCTAACCCTGGAAAATGTACCAGAAGTGCTGGTAGTTTCATTTCGAGGAGCAACGGATGCAGCTGATGTAGTAAGTCATTTATTCTTAAGTGCTTTGTTCTAATCGCGATATTGAATACTGTCTGACTGTAAACCGCAAAAAGACTGTTTAAATATGAATTGCGTGTCTGTGTGTAGGCTAAATGATGAGTGAACGGCATAGGCGCGCGCGCTTTGTTTACTACAGTTATACAGCGCTTGTCTGTGCCTTGTTCATTCACTCTCGCACCTACATTAGTAAACGTTATGTTTACATGAACACATACAAACTATATTGCTATAGCCTACTAAGATAAGTAAAAATAGACTGAAATATGTTGAAATAAAATGTCTGTATAAGCAACAAGCTGCAAATTCACATGTATATACTAATATATCATACACGATATATTACAGACTAAATATGAATGTTTAGACAAGATTTTGTGATTAGTTTTGGATAGATTATAAAGTTTTGACTGTAAAAAAAGACTACTGTCACATTAAATACCGTATATACCCGAATATAAGACGACCCTGAATATAAGACGACCCCCCCCCCCATTTTCCAGACTTATTTTCTGGGGGAAATCTGGTTTTCAACAGAAATTAATTTTAAGAGCAAATTTTCGAGGCGTTGTTCCAAGTGCCTCGCATCACCTGTGCCTCGTATAGAGGCCCGCTCGTCGGCGGAGACCGGCACATATGCGCTTCCTGATTGGCCATGACTACGGCTGCCCTGAGTGCGACGGGATGGATTTAACCCTGCGGGGTCGTCTGGGCGTTTTCAACGACGATCCGGCTCCCACTCTCTCTCTCTCTCTCTCTCTCTCTCTCTCTCTCTCTCTCTCTCTCACCCTCTGCTCGAGCCGCACAAGAAAAAGCGCCGTTCACAGAGGATGCCAGAGCGAACGGAGACAAGCGAGCAGAGACCCCCGTTCACATATCGCGTCTTTTGAGCGCTCAAGTTCATTATTTCAAATGTAGGCGCGCGGGATGCGCGCTCATAATGGAAGCAACGCGCTCGTTTTTTCCAAGCGCGTCCGCGCCGCATTGAGATCCTCGGCGCTCTCGTCAGTCGACGGCGCGGGAGAAAAAGACTATCAATTGATTCCTCCACTCGAATATAAGATGATCCTGAATATAAGACGACCCCCCATTTTTCAGTCTATTTTTAGGACAAAAACCTCGTCTTATATTCGGGTATATACGGTAGGTACGCTTTTGTTCACCAATTTCTGCTCATAGTTAAATATACTATAGTATGATGTTTTGTCAAAAATAAAGTAGGTATATTGAATAATCAACTAAGATGTTATTATAGTGTTTGTTCCAATATTCAAACTAATGAATCCTTACCTTTTTTTAATACGTATGATAAAATGTATACTTTTTACAAAGAAATACACTTGAAATATTGTTGAAATTGTAATTGTAACCTATTTGTAATTGGTTACAATTTCTAATTGTAAAATATGTATAGGCTATATAGATAATTTCTTTTGTCCTTGCATTCTTTGGGATCCTGTGACACACCTGTGTGAAAGGGATAATTAATATGCAGCTCATTATGCGGCACATTATCCGGCCTTTGTCTTCTCAGGTGTGAACACGCCTCCACGCATATTGCCTTTTCAAACAAAAGGTGTCCAATAAAATGTAAATCAGTGTATGTGTTTGTGTGAATGATTAGGCAGGATGATTTTCAGATCATTTTGAAGCAAAAATTCTAGGCAACAACACTCATTAGTCAAAAGTCTTGTGGACACATATTTAGTATGTGTTTTGTGGCCTTATTTCAGACACTTTAAGTTTTAGTTTTTTCAATAACCATGCATAAGCAATATTCTCTCAAAAATACAAACATGTACATAATTGTTGCTAAGATATTACGGTAGTCCAGTTTGTGCTGTATTGAGTGAATTTACACCTTTTCCATTAACATGTTTATAAATAACTGAAAAAAGCACAAATGTCAGAGCATGTCAGAACACCTCAAGGACCCCAAAAACCCTTAGACCTCAGAGGGTTAATAGGCAGCCAATGCAGTGTTGACAGAACCGGGCTAATATGGTCATAGTTCCTGGTTCTGGTAAGAACTTGAGCTGCTGCGTTTTGAACTAGCTGTAGTTTATTTATCAAGCGTGCAGGGCAACCACCCAGTAGAGCATTACAATAATCCAGCCTTGAGGTCATGAACGCATGAACTAATTGTTCCGCATTTCCCAATGAGAGCATATGGCGTATTTTAGATATATTTTTAAGATGGAAAAATGCAGTTTTACAGATACTAGACACGTGACTTTCAAAAGAAAGGTTGGTATCAAAGAGCACACCCAGGTTCCTAACCGACGACGAAGACTTAACAGAGCAGCCATGTTAGACAGTATTCTAGGTTGTTACGTGTGGGAGTTTTTTGTCCAATAATTAGAATCTCTGTTTTTTTCAGAATTTAGTTGTAGGAAATTACTAGTCATCCAATTTTTTATATCAGCTATGTATTCCGTTAATTTTGTGAATTGGTAAGTTTCGTTAGGTTTCGAAGAAATATACAGCTGAGTATCATCGGCATAACAGTGAAAGCTAACTCCATGTTTCCTAATGATATCTCCTAATGGTAGCATGTACAGAGTGAACAAGGCTCAGTACTAGGACCGTTGCTGGTCCTAGTACTGAGCCTTGTGGTACGCCATACTGAACTTGTGATGGATAAGACATCTCTTCATTTACTGCTACAAACTGATAACGGTCAGTTAAGTATGATTTAAACCATGTTAGTGCAATTCCACTAATGCCAACATAGTTTTCTAGTCTATTTAAAAGAATGTTGTGGTCAATTGTGTCAAATGCAGCACTAAGATCAAGTAACACTAATAGAGAGATACAACCACGATCGGATGATAAGAGCAAATCATTTGTGACTCTAATGAGAGCAGTCTCAGTACTATGGTACGGTCTAAATCCGGACTGAAAATCCTCGCAGATATCATTTCTTTCTAGAAAGGAACATAGTTGTGAAGATACTGCTTTTTCTAATATCTTTGACAGAAAAGGCAGATTCGAGATCGGCCTGTAATTGACTAATTCTGTAGGATCAAGTTGTGTTTTTTTAACAAGCGGTTTTATCATAGCCAGTTTAAAGGTTTTTGGTATGTATCCTAGAGGCAAAGATGAATTAATAATATTAAGAAGAGGATATATGACCTCTGGAAACATCTCTTTCAGTAGCTTAGTCGGTATAGGATCTACTATACAAGTTGTCGATTTAGATGAATTAAGGAGTCTTCAGAATTCTTCCTCTCCTATAGCAACAAATGAATAAAATGTTTCCTCAGGGAGACTACAATGCACTCCCTGATGCGATACTGTAGTAGACTGTTACATAGTTATAATTTTTTCCCTGATATTATCAATCTTATAAGTGAAGAAGTTCATAAAGTCATCACTGCTGTGTTGCTTGGACACTTCTGAGCTTGAAGCTTTCTTTTTCGTTAGTTTAGCCACTGTTTCAAATAAATACCTTGGATTGTTTATTTTCTTCTAATAGGGTTGAAAAATAAGCAGATCTAGCAGCTTTTAAAGCCTCTCTGTAAGTTATCCAATCAACCAATCACATGGCAGTTGCTTCGATGCATTTAGGGGTGTGGTCCTGGTCAAGACAATCTCCTGAACTCCAAACTGAATCTCAGAATGGGAAAGAAAGGTGATTTAAACAGTTTTGAGCGTGGCATGCTTGTTGGTGCCAGACGGTCTGAGTATTTCACAATCTGCTCAGTTACTGGGATTTTCACGCACAACCATTTCTAGGGTTTACTAAGAATAGTGTGAAAAGGGAAAATCATTCAGTATGCGGCAGTCCTGTGGGCGAAAATGCCTTGTTGATGCTAGAGGTCAGAGGAGAATGGGCCGACTGATTCAAGCTGATAGAAGAGCAACTTTGACTGAAATAACCACTCGTTACAACCGAGGTATGCAGAAAAGCATTTGTGAAGCCACAACACGCACAACCTTGAGGCGGATGGGCTACTACAGCAGAAGACCCCACCGGCTACCACTCATCTCCACTAAAAATAGGAAAAAGAGGCTACAATTTGCAAGAGCTCATCAAAATTGCACAGTTGAAGACTGGAAAAATGTTGTCTACCATCTGAATGTCTCAACAGAAATTGAGACTCATCAGACCAGAGTCAGAATTTGGCGTAAACAAAATGAGAACATGGATCCATCATGCCTTGTTACCACTGTGCAGGCTGGTGGTGGTGATGTAATGGTGTGGGGGATGTTTTCTTGGCACACTTTAGGCCCCTTAGTGCCAATTGGGCATGGTTTAAATGCCACGCCCTACCTGAGCATTGTTTCTGATCATGTCCATCCCTTTATGGCCACCATGTAGCCATCCTCTGATGGCTACTTCCAGAAGGATAATGCACCATGTCCCAAAGCTTGAAAAATTTCAAAATTGGTTTCTTGAACATGACAATGAGTTCACTGTACTAAAATGGCCCCCACAGTCACCCGATCTCAACCCAATAGAGTATCTTTGGGATCAATGATGTTTTCGTCAGTGATGACGATAACGAAATGATTTCGTTGACGCACTTTTTTTTTATGACGATAACGCGACGATGACTAGCTAAAAATGGCTCTAAGGTGACTAAAACATGACGAGACGTTTTCGAGTTTTCGTTGACGAGACGGAACGAAAATGAGTATAAGTCTGACGTTCACAATGCATATCATTTCTGCCCTTTTTGCGTGAAATCTGTCTGTAATGAGCTTAAAAAAAAAAAATATCAGCTGCATCCGGCTGCCGTGCGCGCACCATTCCACACAACAACAACGCGGGTTTTATCGTAGTTTTTGTACCAAGTCAAGTCAATGGAGTCGCGGCAAAAACTACGATAAAACCTGTTGGAAAGCATCTTTTGCAGCGATTTTTGTGTGAGCATATCGGTGAACATCCCTGACCACTCGGTGAGTTTCACGTCTTTGTGAACTAAAGTTTAATGCGTTTTATGAATGATTGTTCCAGTGCTCATAGACAACCATTGTGGAGGTGAGGGGTGCTAACACACAAACCTAAAATTCTCGGGACAACAGCATTTGTCCAAATTTAAATCTTAACCGTTCTATTTCATCAGAAACGATCTTAAAACAGGGCTTTCGGTGTAAAATACCGAACTAACCCTTTAACCCTCTGAGGTCCTAGGGTTTTTGGGGTCCTTGAGGTGTTCTGACATGCTCTGACATTTGTGCTTTTTTCAGTTATTTATAAACATGTTAACCCTTTAGGCGCCAGAGGTTTTTTCCATAAAAGTTCGATTTTGACATCTTAATTTCACAAGGCTATATCTTAAAAGTGAAAAAAGATAGAGACTTTCTGTAAATTAGAGAAATATTAAGGATGACCCATAGTTTATTTAAGGATTACATTGTTCCATCTAATTTGCATATTATGACGTTATATGGTGGCAGAAATCTTGGATTATAGAAGTTTCATGAAAAGTCACATGTTTAAATGATAAAATGCAGCATATCTTTCCCCCCAAAATGTCCATCACCTTCTGTATGCTATATTGCACAATACTGAATGCTCAGGTATATAGGAAGTAGTAAACAAACTTTGTAAATAATTACTAATAAATGGTAGAACAAACCGTATGCATGTAGTGGTTGGCCTTTTGCTGTAAAGATTTTTCATTTACTACATACAGTAAGCACTCTGATTCCATGTATGGGGCACATATATATTATTCATATGACACACAAACACAAATAGACAAGACCTGTTTAGTTCAAAAGATCACTCGCGACGGCAAGGCATCATGAGTGAGATGATACGAGCAGCGCGAGCGCGGCCAGATCTGCCTCGCGCGCGCGCCGAGTATGCACATTCATTGCGACTCCCCACCCTGCCTTCACGTTGCCCCCTAACTGTACTATGAATACTTCGACCTCGTCTAACATACCCAGTGATAACAGACAAAGTCTCCACCACAATACTGTCGCCGCAATTACGGAGAGGCTCTGATAAAATGCCTCACTCGCACACTAGCTCCGCTTTTGATCGCCCTGATTCAATGCGCTCTAACTCGAACAATTTGTACAGAAGCATGACGTTTTTTTTGAGTCTGAGATGAAGTATGACATGTCTGCCATCCAGTGGAGGGGAGGTCGAACGAAATTTGACACCCAATTTGGCAAAATCGGCCGTTTTATTCAGTGCCGCATCTTGTCGAGTAAACTCGACCGTGGCGCCTAGAGGGTTAATGGCAAAGGTGTAAATTCACTCAATATAGCACAAACTGGGCTACCGTAATTTCTCAGCAACAATTATGAAACATGTTTGTATTTTTGAGAGAATATTGCTTATGCATGGTTATTGAAAAAACTAAAACTTAAAGTGTCTGAAATAAGGCCACAAAACACATACTAAATATGTGTCCACAAGACTTTTGACTAATGAGTGTTGTTGCCTAGAATTTTTGCTTCAAAATGATCTGAAAATCATCCTGCCTAATCATTTACACAAACACATACACTGATTTAAATTTGATTAGAGACCTTTGGTTTGGAAAGGCAATATGCGTGGAGGCGTGTTCACACCTGAGAAGACAAAGGCCGGATAATGTGCCGCATAATGAGCTGCATATTAATTATCCCTTTCACACAGGTGTGTCACAGGATCCCAAAGAATGCAAGGACAAAAGAAATGATCTATATAGCCTATACATATTTTACAATTAGAAATTGTAACCAATTACAAATAAGTTACAATTACAATTTTAACAATATTTCAAGTGTATTTCTTTGTAAAAAGTATACATTTTATCATACGTATTAAAAAAAGGTAAGGATTCATGAATATTGGAACAAACACTATAATAACATCTTAGTTGATAATTCAATATACCTACTTTATTTTTGACAAAACATCATACTATAGTATATTTAACTATGAGCAGAAATTGGTGAACAAAAGCGTACCTATTTAATGTGACAGTAGTCTTTTTTTACAGTCAAAACTTTATAATCTATCCAAAACTAATCACAAAATCTTGTCTAAACATTCATATTTAGTCTGTAATATATTGTGTATGATATATTAGTATATACATGTGAATTTGCAGCTTGTTGCTTATACAGACATTTTATTTCAACATATTTCAGTCTATTTTTACTCATACAAACTATATTGCTATAGCCTACTAAGATGTGTTCATGTAAACATAACGTTTACTAATGTAGGTGCGACAGTGAATGAACAAGGCACGCGCTGTATAACTGTAACTATAGTAAACAAAGCGCGCACGCCTATGCCGTTCACTCATCATTTAGCCTACACACAGACACGCAATTCATATTTAAACAGTCTTTTTGCGGTTTACAGTCCGACACTTCAATATCACGATTAGAACAAAGCACTAGAATAAATGACTTACTACATCAGCTGGATCCGTTGCTCCTCGAAATGAAACTACCAGCACTTCTGGTACATTTTCCAGGGTTAGATATTCCTCACAGCGAAAGGATACGCTGTGTACACAGCTGTACAAGATACTTACTAAACACGATGTGTTTTATAATCCAGCTGGTGGGCGTTGGCATGTTTGAACGGCTTGTCTAAGATCATTTGCGTTTGAATAGCGCGCGCTCTCCGTGGGCGTGGCACATTAACGCGTAATTAGGTATAATGAGCTGGAAAGAAAAATACTGACATCTCTCTCTTTTCATACAGATTACATTAGCTAAGAATATTAGTTTTTTTATGTAAATTAATTCATTTAAAAGAAGAGAGTTCAAGCTTCATTATGGAAAAACACTCGTGCCTGTATGACAAGTATTCGCGGAATTAAAAATAATCTTAGGATGCGTTTCAGAATGGACTTCACTGACAGAGAGAAGGCAGAACGTGCATCATGTTTGTTTTTCTTTATTTGGCGAAAAGCACAACACTTTGTTTTTATTGTGAGTATCCACAAAAAAAATAGACACTTATCAGGATCTAATGATGTACAACACTTAATATGTAAGATCAAAATCAACAGAGTATTTTGAGTTTCTTTTGCACTGATAAGAAAAAAGCAAGACTATCGCGCCGGCGCGATAGCCGACCTCAGAGGGTTAAAGACCAAATGCAGTGTTTACAGTATTCAGGGATTGTCTTATTCATTTTTATTTTCAACACACTTCAAGTGTCATGTTTGTTTCATACTTTATATTCAAGTATGCATTCCTAACAACCTATGTTCAATGCACCTCAGTATTTATTTATTGTATTTTGTTTCAGAATGTTTGCAACTTTGCAGTTTGCGCAAGTTAAAGATAGACAGGGTTGTATGATGTTTGTGTTTACAAATAATAAGCATCTTGTTGTTGCACTGGCAGACAAGTTGAAGCGCAAGTTGTAGATCATAAGTATGTGTTCCTCAATAGCTTATATTTTGGGCACGTTGTTCATTGCACTGGCAATTGTGGCTTTATTTGAGAAATTGTTAAAAAGTGTTTTTATTCCTGGCTTTTTTTTAAGTAAAACAGTGATTCCACTGTTACCACTTTATTACCACTTTTGTGTGTAATGTTGTAGTTGCTCAAGTTTTTTGCTGTTTAAACTTTAAACCATTCCTTTATTACTGTGATTACTGGTGAAAATAGCATTTAATATTCATGGAAAAACTATAACTTGAAATATGGGGATAAAAGGGTTCTGCCCAATGTGACAATGAAGTACAGCTTGGCAATGGAAGCACTGCATCTTCTCCATCAATGAGAAAGTCTAGTTTATTATGCAAAGGTTTTAAGGTTAGCTGTTGTTTTATAAATTGCAATACTTGCTACAACCTGTAAAGCCTAAACCCATTTCCAATACTTTTTAACCTAAATTAATTTGTTAAAGACTACTACTTTTTTTTTTTTTTTTTTTAAATTGACTAAAACCTTTTTGTGTTTTCGTCGACTAAAACTTGACTAAAACTATTAAGTTTATAAGTGACTAAAATGTGACTAAAACTTAAAAGCATTTTCGTCCAAAAGACTAAGACTAAAACTAAAAGGGCTGCCAAAAACAACACTGTTTGGGATGTGGTGGAACGGGAGCTTCGTGCCCTGGATGTGCATCCCACAAATCTCCATCAACTGCAAGATGCTATCCTATCAATATGGGCCAACATTTCTAAAGAATGCTTTCAGCACCTTGTTGAATCAATGCCACATAGAATTAAGAAAGTTCTGAAGGCGAAAGGGGGTCAAACACAGTATTAGTATGGTGTTCCTAATAATCCTTTAGGTGAGTGTATATTGCTATAGCCTACTGAGATTTGTTCTAATCGCGATATAGAATAGTGTCTGTAATAACATTTCGTTGACTAGTTTTGGATAGATTATAAAGTTTTTACGCTAATATAGACATCAAATAAGCTTTTGTTAGACAGTTTCTGCTCATATGTTAAATATATAGTATGTTTTGTCAAAAATAAAGTAATCAACTGTTATAGTGTTTGTTCCAACGCAAGCTAGGCTATATCAAAATAATAAATCCTTAACTTTAAAATATGCAGGATAAAATGTATTGGCCTACTTTAAAAAATTATAGTTTATAAGAGATTTATGGAAAAAGACAATTTTCTTTTCAAGATGTTTCCAACTCTAACTTTGAACCAATTCTATAGAATGGCCCATATAACCTATTTGAAGAATATTTGTTTCCAGGTATGACTAAAAATTTTGACTTTCATTTATATTAAATTTTTTTTTTTATATATATATGTATATATGTATATATATTTTCCTCGCATTCTTTCTTGTATGACACACCTGAATGAAAGGCTCATTTAGTCTTTGTCTTCTCAGGTGAGAACCACCTAATTATTCATGAGGGGGTTGGGCCGTTCACGCCCTTTCGCATATTGCCTTCCCAAACTATTTTTTTTTCACAATTTAAAACAATCTATTGTTTTATGTGAATAAGGCAGGATGATTTTCAGATCATTTTAAAGCAAAAACTCTAGGTGAAAACATCCATTAGTTAATAGTCTTGTGGACACATAATTAGTATGTGTTTTGTGGCCTTATTTCAGAAACTTTAAGTTTTAGTTTTTTAGTTTAAGTTTAATGCCACAAAAGACACACAAAAAATCTGTAGTGTACATATATGACCACTTTTTAAAAAAATTAAAGTGCTGAGTTTGTTCATCGTGGCGCGCTCTATAAAGGAATCTATAAAGAATCTATAAGATCATATAAAGGAGACATTTCGTTTGTTTTCGTTATTTTACTAAATCTGAATATCTTTTGTAAATTCATGAATTATGTCTTGCTTTTATCTGTATGACCATAAATTACAGAGTAAGAGTTTAATCCAGCGGTTGCGCCACCGCCTCACGCACGCACACACAAAAATATTGAATTGCTAACTTGATATCGCAGCCTCTAGTGCCATTTGAAATTTTCTTCTAGAATGATAATTTTTATCAAGCTTGTACATTTTAAGTTCAGTAATTTCACTTAAATGACAATTATTAGGTAATCTTCATTGCCATTTAAGTGAAATTACAGAACTTAAATATACAAGCTTGATAAAAATGATTATTCTAGTAGAAAATCTCAAATGGCACTTAGAGGCTTTTGCATCTGAACTCTTCATATACATTTACATTTAGTCATTTAGCTGACGCTTTTATCCAAAGCGACTTACAATTGCTATATATGTCAGAGGTTGCACGCCTCTGGAGCAACTAGGGATTAAGTGTCTTGCTCAGGGACACATTGGTGTCTCAGTGGATTCGAACCCGGGTCTCACACCAAAGGCATGTGTCTTATCCACTGCGCCATCACCACCCCTGCCGTATATATGTATGTAATGTATGTTATGTATGTGTGTATGTGTGTATGTATGTGTGTGTGTGTGTGTGTATGTATGTGTGTATGTATGTGTGTGCGTGTGTGTGCGTGTCTAGTCCTTTCAATTTTTCCTTGTGTAACACCTGAATGAAAGGCTCATTATTATGCGGGTCAGGTGAGAATCACCTAATTATTCATGATGGGGCTTGGACTGTTCAAGGCCATTCGCATATTGCCTTGGCAAACAAAAAAAAGTTTTTCACAATAAAACCCAATTCACAGTTTTATGTGAATGATTAGGCAGGATGCTTTTCAGATCATTTTGAAGAAAAAACACTAGGCAACAACATCCATTAGTCAAAAGTCTTGTGGACACATATTTATTATGTGTTTTGTAGCATTATTTCAGAAACTTTCATTTTGAGTTTTTTCAATAACCACGCATAAACAATATTCTCTCAAATATACAAACATGTACATACATATTATATCACATATTATCATAGCCATGTTTGTGCTAAATATAGTGTAATTTCACCTGTGCCATTAATATGTTTATAAGCAACTGAAAAAAACACAAATGTCACAGCATGTCAGAACATCTCAAGGACTCCAAAAACACCTCAGACCCCAGGGGGTTAAAATAAAATACAGTCAACCAAACATATAAAATATTACAGCGCTCAATTTGAATAGCCTGTAATATAATCCGTGACGTTTAGCGTGACGGCCTCACTGTGCTGTTATATGGGAAAGATGATATTTTACGTCAATAATGCCAAGTACATTAGCTGCGTTGCTAAACGCGAATAGACAGTCTGTGTCATATCTCTGGATAGAAGACAGGAAGCAAGTGCGAGTTACAATATTTAATGGAAGTTAATGAAGACAGTACAAGCTGATGGGGAAAGTGACGCAGGGACTTCGATTCCATTCCTCCAACGCTAACGCCAACAACTCTGTTACCAATGTCATAATTACGTTCGGCTGGGGACAAACGATGAGACAAAAACGCGCAAGGGTGCATCTTGTCTACAGGAGAGCGTTGGGACAACACTGCGCCTACTCCCACCTCTGACGCGTCGACCTCCACCACGAACTGACATGAAGAATCAGGGACAACGAGGATGGGGGCTGAAACAAAGCGGCCCTTTAGTTTTGTAAACACAGCTTCGGCTGTGTCTGACCACCTGAACGTAGTTCTGGGAGAGGTCAAGGCAGTCAGAGGTGCGACTAGTTTGCTGAAATTGCGAATAAAACGCCGATAGAAGTTGGCGAACCCCAGAAACCTCTGCAGGGCCTTGTGGGAATCTGGGCTTGGCCAATCCACCACAGCCTTAATCTTGTCAGGGTCCATTTGCATTCCTTCAGACGAAACAATGTACCCTAGGAAAGGAACAGACTGCATGAAAATCGCATTTCTCCGCCTTGACAAAAAGCCCATTCTCTAGCAACCTCTGAAGCACTCGTCGGACGTGTTGCACATGTTCCTGGAGAGAAGAAGAAAAAATCAATATGTCGTCCAGGTAGACATATATGAACTGATCGATCATGTCTCGCAACACGTCATTGACCAGTGCCTGGAAAACTGCTGGGGAGTTGGACAGCCCGAATGGCATGACCAAATATTCAAAGTGCCCCCTGGGGGTGTTAAATGCAGTTTTCCATGCTAGACTTGCAAGACTTATGACACTCCTTGCTCCACTCCAACAAAGATCTGTGATGCCAGTCCACTCGGGGGTTGTGTTGGATGAGCCAGGGGTGTCCAAGGACGACGGGTGCAAGGGGTGAGTCCAGAATATAGAAAAAATAGTCTCAGAATGATTGCCAGATGTGATGAGGGCAATGTCTTCAGTGGAGAGAGAAATGGTGGGGAGTTCTTGTCCATTAAATGCGTGAACCGCAATCCTGTGAGAGAGGGGCTTGAGGGGAATTTGAAATTTCTGTGCAAACGTGTGATCCATAAAATTACCTTCAGCCCCAGAATCCAGTAGTGCTTGACAATCATGCTGGTGGACTGACCATCTTAGTCTTAACGGGAGGAGCGTGGAGGTAGATGTAGTTGCTGATGAGGTCTTCCTGGCGGAGATCCCACCCGATAGTAGCCTGAAGTTTACTATTGGGCTTGGCCTTTTACTGGGCAGTTGTAAGCATAGTGTCCCGCTCCTCCACAATACAGACAAAGGCCCTGGGACCTCCGCCTCTCCCTCTCCTTCCGGGAAAGCCGAGCTCGACCCACCTGCATGGGCTCGGGATCGTAGGCGGGGCTGACCACGTCCCTGCCGCTGGATCGTGGACCATCGACTCCTCAGAGCGTGCGGGTGGACGGAGCTCAACGCTCGACCCTTGACAACCGAGCGTCCACCCGCAGAGCCAAGTCAATCAGTCCATTTAGTGTGGTCGGTAGATCCAGGGCGTAGATCTCCCTCTGGGCGTGGTCAGACAGCCCATGCAGGAACATGTTCCACTGCGCCTTCTCGTTCCATCCGCACTCTGCTGCCAAGGTCCGGAACTCGATCGAAAAATCGGAGACTGATCCTCCTCCCTGTCGCAGCTCCGTCAATGTTTTGGCTGCCTCTCTCCCAGAGACAGCCCGGTCGAAAACCTGTCTCATCTCGGCGGCGAGGGTCTGGAACGAGTTACAGCATGGGTTCTGGTTCTCCCACACCGCCGTTCCCCACAGTGCCGCCTTCCCAGTCAATAAAGTCAAGACAAACGCCAACTTAGTTTGTTCGGTGTTGAACGTGCGAGGTTGCAGCGCAAAGTGCATTGAGCAGCGGTTCAGGAACGTTCTGCAGTGGGAAGGATCACCTGCATAGGCCTCTGGTACTGGTAGGCGGGGCTCTGACTAGGAGGGGCTCTCTGGTGGTGTGGGGAGAACGACCGGTGTGGGCGGCGCAGTGGGAGCTCGTAGGTGTTGGATCTGCTGGGTGAGCTCAGACACCTGCGTCACTAGGGCTTGTACTGCGCGACCCGTGTCGCCGATCTCTCTCTCTTGTGAATCCATTCTCCGAATGCTGTGATGAATAAACTCCTCCAGGGATGACTCGCTGCTTCCATTTGAGGGTCAGATCGTTCTGTCATATCTCTGGATAGAAGACGGGAAGCAAGTGTGAGTTACAATATTTAATGGAAGTTAATGGTGAAGACAGTACAAGCTGATGGTGAAAGTGACGCAGGGACTTCGATGGTCAGGATCCGTGAAGAAGTGCAGTGTACAGAGAAGACGGTGAGACAAAAGCTGAATCTACACGACAACGATGACGAAGAACGGGAAACTCCAGGCGGGAACAAGACACAGGAACATCAACACGATGACATCAAACAACGATCTGACAAGGATGATAGAACAGTGGTAAGTATATATGGAGTCTTGAAATAGATTGCAGCTGGTGATACAATGATGATCAGCTGGAGCAGATCAGGTAATGCCAAACATTCACGCCCACTTCACACGTGCACTCATACAACAACATAAACACAAGACTAGAAGAAACCAGAGAATACATCTACCGTGACAGTCTGGCGCGAGCGATTTCCATGTTGAGTCAATGTTAAGACACGTTTACGCCATACTAAAGGCACTCGTTACTAAAGATTTTAAGAACTATGTAAAATCTCCGTAGTAACCATCTGTGACAACTACCAACCACCTAGTAACACCATAGTAACCACCAAAAATACCTTCGCAACCGCCCTGAACACCCTAGCAACCATATAGAAACGCTCTAGTAACCACTCAAAATACCCTAGCAACCACCCAGAACACCTTAGCAACTGCCTAGCAACGCCCTAGCAACCACCCAGAACACCTTAGCAACTGCCTAGCAAAGCCCTAGCAACCACCCAGAATACCTTAGCAACCGCCTAGCAACACCATAGCAACCACCCAGAATACCCTAGAAATCACCTAGCAACCGCCCAGTAACACCATAACAACCACCCCGAACACCCTAGCAAGGCCCTAGCAACCATCTGTGAAAACTACCAACCACCTAGCAACACCATAGCAGCCACCCAGAATTCCTTAGCAACCACCCAGAACACCCTAGCAACTGCATAGCAACCACCCAAAATACCCAAGCAACGCCCTAGCAACCAACCAGAATACCCTAGAAACCACCAAGCAACACCCTAGCAACCGCCTAGCAACACCATAACAACCACCCAGATCACCCTAGCAACCACCCAGCAACTACCCAGAACACCCTAGTAACGCCCTAGCAACCACCTAAACAACATGAATAAGCCATATCTCAGCACCAGAACATTATACAGACATGTTTGTTGGCTCGTATGGAATCATTTACCACACTCTAGCAACCGAGTGGCGAGTTTTGCCACTGCAAGCACCACTCACATTTTCTTCACGAAATGTACTAATCTAGTCTAGATTATATGAAACATTATTATTCTAATGTAAAGACAACCATCAGACTTTATTGCATAAGAACATAGTTTGTGTCTGGACGCGCGAATGGATTCAATATGTTCAAGCGTCCAACTAGACGTGATAGACGCGAATTTGATGCTCTACTCGCGTTTGGTGTGAACGCAGCATTATAGTTTAGCTTGATTCGCAAATAATGAAACATTTGGATTCGTGCCGAATGAGAAATGTAGGCTTTTTCACTTTAAATTAAATTAATTAGTTTGGCATCTTTAGTTTTATTTAAATAAAAAAACCTGTTTCTCGCCTTGAATATGTATCCATAGAAGCTGGCATTTCCGTTTCCGTTACAACAGAACAGAACAGTTCTGGGAACAGAAACGTTAAAATAGGCGACTGATTTCATGAGGGAATGACAATAGTTCGGGGTGGAGTGCCCTCTGGTGGAAATGAGGGGCACTCTCACTCGTGATTATGACATTCTCTGAGTGAACCGGTGGATTATTTATTTATTTATTTTTCGTTTTTAATCCCTGGAAAAAAAATATAATTAGGGCCCGAGCATTGATGGTGTGAGGACCCTCTTGGAATTGCTCTGTTTATACAGATTGTACTTTTAAGTGGCCAATGAAACGAACAATATGAGTAAAATATACGAATTATTTTGTGGAGGGTTCTGCTATAAACCGTATAAAATTAATTAGTGAGTGATTTATAATAAAACGCATAACATGTCTGAACAGGTCATGTCTGTGGCAAAGACGGACATTAAAATGCAATATAATTTAATGTTAGACTTGCATAAGTCACATTTTCATCATTGTGTCCTTGTAAAAGATCTTTTATAGGTTATTTAAATGTCAAAGAAATGCATTAAATTCTCAGTGTAAATAATTCCACAATGTGGGAATTAGGGTTGCTAAAATGGGACGGGATATTTGCACTTATAAGTTCACTAAAAAGTTATTGTAACACTCTTTTATGCTACAAACGCCCATGATAACTGAATCATTCATATTTTATTCCTATTTGAGATGTACATAAACAATATAGTCTTCTAAAAAATGGGTTTCTCGTACGTTTGAGCTCGGTCGCTGTCAATACGCACCAGAGAGAGGTTAACACATCGTTGCATATTATTGGCTTCAGGTCACGCTATAACTGAGAAAGAAACCGCACTGCCCCCTACTGGTAATGTATGTCATGTGCCAGAGAACTTCACCAAGGACCGAATCCCTTTTCCTGGGATTCTTAATGGCCACATCTGTACAACTACTGATTTAAAAAAAATTTTAATAAGAATGTGTTCTGAGTTTGTCACACCACAGAAAAATGTGGTATTAGCCACCCAGCCAAATTTGAATGATAAAAAAAGCCGGCAAGTACATAAAATAAGTAGGGCTGTCAGTTAAACGCTTTATTAAAGGAGTTAACGCAAACCCATTTTAACGGCGTTAATTTTTTTATCGCGCGATTAACGGTCTTTTTGGCCTAGCAAATTTTGTCGTTTTTTTCACATGCTTTTGCAACAGGACGCGGCATGCACGGCGCTGCGCTATGAAACCCATTCATTTCAATGGCTTGCGCCGTGCGAGGACGTTTTGTTGCTTCGTCAACCAAAGCGCAAGCGGATCTAGCTAGACCGGAAACAAAACAACACGCACGCCGCACACACTTGTTTGGGCTTGTTGGTTAATAGTCCTAGAATAATAGTTGGTTAACGTTACGCTTTGAGTGGATGACGAACGCGTGACGCCGAAATGGATGCCAATAAGATTCTGAATGGAAAGTTTACTTTTAAAAAGTTGCCAAATGGTTCCATTGAAAAGACCAAAGTGATCTGTGTGTTTTGTCGTTGTGAACTGAGCTATCATCATCGCAGCGCGTCCAGTCTGAAACACCACTTGATGGCCAAGCGCACACACACACACCTCGGGACCTCGTCAGTAGTATTTCTTTCACCCTTTTATTGATGGACAGTGTTACATTGTGTGATTGATTATTTGCTCCAAGTGAGAATGTTAGTGTGAAATTGAACACATGGTATGCCAATGTTGTTTTCAATAAAAAACATTTGCACAAAGCAAGCCGATCCACTTTTCCATGTTGATAAGAGCATTAAAATGAGAAAAAATAATGGGACAAAAAGAAAATCAAGAGACATTTAGAATAGATAAAAAATAATTGTGATTAATCGCGAGTTAACTATGACATTAATGCGATTAATCGTGATTAAATATTTTAATCGTTTGACAGCCCTAAAAATAAGCTATCAAAATCTTGAAAAAATTTGCAGTATTGTCTGCTCTCAAACGCTGGGGGCGTGTCTGCTGGGGCGTGTCTGCTGGCTGTGGTGAAACCACGCCCACTCACGGGAAATCTGCCGACGGTGATAGTAGGTGATGCTGCTTTCGGGACGGGAGGATGAAGGCCGAGGCAGGAGATAGACGGTTCGGCCCCATTCACCAGTAACAGCAGATTATCAGTGTTGTGGAAATTTTTGATTTTCAGTGGACATTACAAAGGAATGCCATATGGTTTTATCATTTACAGTCTGATGTGAGGAACTTCTCTGACATGTTTGTATGTTTATACACCTGAAGTGCAGGAGCGAGACACTCTAGAACCAGATGGGCAAGGACCTCTGAGGTCAGAAGGTAATCTAGTTTAGGGGGGCTTAACCCTCTGAGGTCTAAGGATTTTTGGGGTCCTTGAGGTGTTCTGACATGCTCTGACATTTGTGCTTTTTTCAGTTATTTATAAACATGTTAATGGCAAAGGTGTAAATTCACTCAATAAAGCACAAACGGGGCTACCGGAATTTCTCAGCAACAATTATGAAACATGTTTGTATTTTTGAGAGAGTATTGCTTATGCATGGTAATTGAAAAAACTAAAACTTAAAGTGTCTGAAATAAGGCCGCAAAACACATACTAAATATGTGTCCACAAGACTTTTGACTAATGAGTGTTGTTGCCTAGAATTTTTGCTTCAAAATGATCTGAAAATCATCCTGCCTAATCATTCACACAAACACATACACTGATTTAAATTTTATTAGAGACCTTTGGTTTGGAAAGGCAATATGCGTGGAGGCGTGTTCACACCTGAGAAGACAAAGGCCGGATAATGTCCCGCATAATGAGCTGCATATTAATTAGCCCGTTCACACAGGTGTGTCACAGGATCCCAAAGAATGCAAGGACAAAAGAAATTATCTATATAGCCTATACATATTTTACAATTAGAAATTGTAACCAATTACAAATAGGTTACAATTACAACAATAATTACAATTTTAACAATATTTCAAGTGTATTTCTTTGTAAAAAGTATACATTTTATCATACGTATTAAAAAAGGGTAAGGATTCATTAGTTTGAATATTGGAACAAACACTATAATAACATCTTAGTTGATAATTCAATATACCTACTTTATTTTTGACAAAACATCATACTATAGTATATTTAACTATGAGCAGAAATTGGTGAACAAAAGCGTACCTATTTAATGTGACAGTAGTCTTTTTTTACAGTCAAAACTTTATAATCTATCCAAAACTAATCACAAAACCGTGTCTAAATATTCATATTTAGTCTGTAATATATTGTGTATGATATATTAGTATATACATGTGAATTTGCAGCTTGTTGCTTATTCAGACATTTTATTTCAACATATTTCAGTCTATTTTTACTCATCTTAGTAGGCTATAGCAATATAGTTTGTATGTGTTGTTCATGTAAACATAACGTTTACTAATGTAGGTGCGAGAGGGAATGAACGGCACAGACATGCGCTGTATAACTGTAGTAAACAAAGTGCGCGCGCCTTTGCCGTTCACTCATCATTTAGCCTACACACAGGCACGCAATTCATATTTAAACAGTCTTTTTGCGGTTTACAGTCCGACAAATTCAATATCACGATTAGAACAAAGCACTAGAATAAATGACTTACTACATCAGCTGGATCCGTTGCTCCTCGAAATGAAACTACCAGCACTTCTGGTACATTTTCCAGGATTAGATATTATTCCTCACAGCGAAAGGATACGCTGTGTCCACAGCTGTACAAGATACTTACTAAACACGATGTGTTTTATAATCTAGCTGGTGGGCGTTGGCATGTTTGAACGGCTTGTCTAAGATCATTTGCGTTTGAATAGCGCGCGCTCTCCGTGGGCGTGGCACATTAACGCGTAATTAGGTATAATGAGCTGGAAAGAAAAATACTGACATCTCTCTCTTTTCATACAGATTACATAAGCTGAGAATATTTGTTTTTTTATATAAATTCATTCATTTAAAAGAAGAGAGTTCAAGCTTCATTATGGAAAAACACTCGTGCCTGTATGACAAGTATTCGCGGAATTAAAAATAATCTTAGGACGCGTTTCAGAATGGACTTCACTGACAGAGAGAAGGCAGAACGCGCATCATGTTTGTTTTTCTTTATTTGGCGAAAAGCACAACACTTTGTTTTTATTGTGAGTATCCACAAAAAAAATAGACACTTATCAGGATCTAATGATGTACAACACTTAATATGTTAGATCAAAATCAACAGAGTATTTTGAGTTTCTTTTGCACTGATAAGAAAAAAGCGAGACTATCACGCCGGCGCGATAGCCGACCTCAGAGGGTTAAAGGGTTAGTTAGTGATAAATCAAAGCTAGCAGTAAAGGGCCTTTTGTCTGTGGAAAACTACTGGGAAGCTCTGCAGGGAAAGGGACCTTGAAGAGCAGTATAAAGATTGCCCATTTCTTCCCGTCTGTGTCTCACTCACTCCACAGGGTAACTGTTGTGTTGGCGACTGGGCCTATTCTTGCAAGAATAAATACTTCTCTTTTGTAAATTTGATCCCGAGTTGTCTCTTACGCAGTGATGATGTTTAACAGAATTTTTGCCACAACATCAGTGAATCCCAGTTGTCTCCGACGAAAGTTTATAAAACTATCCCGTGTAAAATGATCACTACAGAGGCGGGTGTTGGTGGTGATCCTCAGCTCTCCATCAAGGTTGGCTCTTCAAAAAATTAATCCACCTCTTCTTGATGTGATAGTTTTTAGGAAATTTAAATAAAGACACCGATCTGTTTTGTACATGATCGCATCCAGGTAGTAGCCTACGCATTTCCGTGTCGAAGGCATAGCTAGCTAGCAAACTGTAGGCTGTAGTAACTAATAGTACTGACAGTAACTCGCGATTGAGCGGCAAACTGATGCGAATGTGCTCTATTGTTAGGGGAGGGGCCAGCCTCAGTGTGTCATTAAGTAGGGGCGTGTCCACGAGCTCAGGGGCTCCAGTGCGTCATCAAGCCCCGTTTTAGCCCCGCCCAAAAAATCCGGAAAATAGTGTAGAGTATGAATGGAGAATCATGAATTCACTAATTCTGAACGCCATGCACACATTCCTGCGAACGGTTTCTAAATGCCCACAACCTATGACTCACCCAATCTAAATCTACTTGCACCAGCGAGTCTGAAGTTTAAATTGATTTCTGACACCTTTACAGCGTAACCGAGTCTCCCCAGATCTCCTCGTGCCAGCCCGATCCATTCGCGAGGTACGATCAAAGAAGACCGTTATCTCCAACATCCCTCCCCGGCGAGGGGGGGTGCCAGATGTTCAAATTAAGATACACACACACCCACACAAACACACACACGGATGCATTCCTGACATTAAAATCCAGAAATGAGTGATTCTGAAATGTATATACGATGTATTCTTGTATGTTTGAGTTTTATACTGTTGTATCATGCCTAGCTAGGATTGTTAGTTGTGTAGTTGAACTCTAAGGGCTTCTATAAAGAATCTTAGAATGTATATATTTGTATGCATGCCAAACACGAACTTATTGATATCAAATGAAATGTCTTGACTTGCCCGAGCCAAATATATGTAAGAGGTTACTGTAAAACTTAGTCCACTATGTTTTTCCATCTTTGAAGTGAAATGCCCAAGCTTGCGGCCTCATAAAAAACACGCAAATGAGGTCATCGAGGGGAAACAAAAGAACTCCTTGCGCGCCCAAATCTGTGAGGTGCGATTGGTCTGTTTTCCCAGGAGAAGGGGCGTGAACTTTCACACTAACAGGAGAGTACACGAAGAAGAGAGAGAGGCCAGTGTCCCGATCTTTTAAAGTGACTTTAAGCCTTGTCTTATTGTTTTAGTCTTTCGTCTTATTTGTCTTTGTTTTATTTGTGTGCATAGCTCAGTCTTAATCTTAGTGCTCAGTTCTCGTCTCCGGACCGAAACGCACACCTTAAGCTCTAACCGGTCCTCTAGCCTCCGGGAAAAGAGACTCTTCCACACAGCGTATCTTAAGGACGTTTTGAACTTCCCGCGAGCGAAACGCGCTCTGCAAGAACCAAAAGACCGCCTCCATCTCACGAGCACTGAGGACATCCACACACGCACCTGCTTGTTCCGCGACACAAAGGTCCATTTGCAAGTATTGTTCCATCCAAATTTAAATGCGTTAAAGTGTGTTTTCCTTGTCTCTTAAGGTTCAGCTGTGCTTGCAATTGTGTTTTTCCTGTGTTTCCCTTTCCCTGTTTTACTTTCGTTATTCCATTCGTTTTTAAATGTAGTGATATATCCTAGTTTATTTTATTAAAGGGTTAGTTCACCCAAAAATGAAAATTAAGTCATTAATTACTCACCCCCATGCTGTACCAACCCCGTAAGGCCTTCGTTCGTCTTCGGAACACAAATGAAGATATTTATGATTAAATCTGAGAGGTTCATGACTGCTACATAGGCTCCCTAAGGGATTGAATCCTGACGGCCCAGAGAGTCATTAAAGAAAATGTTTAAATATTCCATGTCACAACAGTGGCTCAACTATAAGTTTATCAAGCGACAAGAATACTTTTTGTGCGAAAAAACAAACAAAAATAACGACTTTATTCGACTATTCCTTTTCTTCCTTGTAGGCCTGAAACGAGACTGCGAGAGATTTCCACGACGCATGCGCGAGAATTGCGATCTCCTTCAACTACTTCAGTTAAGTTCTCGCGCATGCGTCTGGGAAATCTCTCGAAGTCTCATAGATAGAGGTCGACCGATAGTGGATTTTACCGATACCGATATCTGGGTTTGACCGTACATGCCGATAACCGATATTTTTTTTAATGGATACTGGATTAAAAACAAACATCATACTCACAATAAAACAGTGCTGAACTGAAATGTGCTCAATTAAATAAATATATAAATATGAATATATTAAAACTTTATACAGAAAATAATTTAAACATTAAAATATTACAGGTTTCGTTAGCTATAACCTAGAAACATACACATTTCATAGGTAACACTTTGCAAGTCCCATTTGTAAACAAGGATGTATTAACTAGCTTTCATGAACTATATGCATAATGCAATATACCTTTTTACTGCATGTATTAATATGAGCAATACAATTGTACCTTTATCATTCATGTTAGTTCATTCATAGTACATTAACTAAGGTAATAAAAGATAAAATAAGAATTAAAACTCCATTTCAAATGCGTTAGTAAATGTTGAAATTAACAAAGTACCGTAACAATGAATAATTCTTCTACAACTTGTATTAACCTTAGTTAATGCTAAAAATGGAATGGTATTGTAAAGTGTTACCATTTCATTTGATTCCAAAGAGTCGTGCTTAAAGATGGCCATTAAAATGTAATAAAGACCTGTATTATGTATACGTAATATAGCCTATAGTCTCTCACTTTATTTGCTTCTATATTTTAGAACACTTGATGATTATCTAATCAAAATAACAAGATCTATTGTAGTGATTAAAAAGATCTTAAATCGAACGCGTTTCTGATTAGTTTACGTTTCTGTCGGCTGCATGAACATAATGTTGAGAAAGCAATCACGTCACTAGTTTTAAATATGCAACTTCGTCGGCTAATGAATGCATAAAAGTGACCAGCCGGATAAAAATAATGCAAATAGATGGTAACAATTGCGCCATAAAACATTTGGGTCAGGTCTGCATGTGTTTTTGTCACATTGCATTAACGGTTTACTGAGGTAATTTTAGAGTCCTCACAGCCTCGACGGCAAACTACTGTTCTTTCTCTGCTGATGCAGCATCTAGTCAACAAATGAATTACTTTGTAATGATATGGCAATATGTAGCTACTTTAGTGTTATGTATTCATACCGTTTCGCTGTCGGTGTTTTAAATGTCAGCGCTCTCTGTGCTGCGTGTTCTCTCCGTGCTGCGCGCTGCCTCACGTGTTAACGTAAACAACTCAGCCAGTGATAGTTTGTTATTTGTCCTCTAGAGGCCGCTCTCGCTCTGTATAATGCCAGCAGTCTCTTCTGTTCTGAGCGCTCTCGTGCTGTGTAATGACCGCGCGCACTTCTCAGCCGCTCCAGCAACGGACGCAACCTGGAAAAACTATCGTGTGGATTTTTGCCGATAACGATAGTTCCACCAAACAACTATCGGTGCCGATTAATCGGCAAAACCGATGAATCGGTCGACCTCTACTCATAGATAACACATTTCATCCTCTGTTGGAACAAAAGTGGCTAACTTCTGTCAACCTCGTCTATAAGCAAGGACAAAACTAAAGCAATTTAATTTGAATAAATATTGATTCTGGAATAATAATAAAAATATATTTTAAAATCGTGAACCAAAAAATTGCGATAGTTTGGTGAATTTTTTTTTTTTTTTTTGCCCAGTCCTGACACACACAAGTTCCTTAATGTTTACAAATACATTAATTACACACACACTCAATCACACACACATGTTGGGTTTCCATGTTTTATGGTGATTTTCCATAGAAATAATGATTTTATATTGTACAAACTGTATAATGAATCCCCTAATCCTAACTGATGTAATAACAACTTGAACTATTGAATATTTGTATATATTTAATATTGACAGCATTATGTTATTTATTTTTTAAGTGTCACGTTTATCTCTGGATATAGGCTTAATGTGTGTCATTGTTCTCTTCAGGTTGAGGAGGTGTGGCGTGACAAATGAAGGTTGTGGTGCTCTGGCTTCAGCTCTGAGATCAAACCCCTCACACCTGAGAGAACTGAATCTGTCTGGGAATAAACTAGGAGACTCAGGAGTGAAGCTGTTCTCTGCTGGACTGGAGAATCCTCACTGTAAACTGGAGATACTGTGGTAAGATCATTTACATTTATTCATTTAGCTGACGCTTTTATCCAAAGCGACTTACAATTGCTATATATGTCAGAGGTTGCACGCCTCTGGAGCAACTAGGGATTAAGTGTCTTGCTCAGGGACACATTGGTGTCTCACAGTGGATTCGAACCCGGGTCTCTCACACCAAAGGCATGTGTCTTATCCACTGCGCCATCACCACCCACAGAGATCATACGTGACTTTCACATGAAACTGTCACTGTGAATTCATAAAGTATAATCAAAATGGAATAAAATGCAGAGAAATAACTATTATTTATTAATTTCAAGCAAAGCTATTAAAACAACATGATCAAATGCATCAAATTATGTTAACGTCTGTTCATATGATGTAAGAGAATTAATATTTGTAAAGCGTTTGCTCTATTTCTCCTGCCGCTGTGAGTTCATGTGTTTGATCTGTAAATGATTGAACACTTGAGCTTCTCCTCGTTAACCCTCTGAGGTCTAAGGTGTTTTTGGGATCCATGAGATGTTTTGACATGCCCTGATATTTGTGCTTTTTTCAGTTGCTTGTAAACATATTAATGGCAAAGGTGTAAATTCACTCTATTTAGCACAAACAGGGCTACCATAATATGTGAGCAACATGTATGTACATGTTTGTATTTTTGAGAGAATATTATTTATGCATGGTTATTGAAAAACTAAAAGTTTCTGAAATGAGGCCACAAAACACATATTGATTATTTCTTCACAAGACTTTTGAAAATTCTAGCACATAGTCTAGAATATTTGCTCCAAAACTATGTGAGAATCAGATAAGTCAATAAAGTCTTTTAGAATGTGTATGACGTGTTTTGTTTGAGAAAGCTTTATGCGAGGAGGCGTGATCTCTCATTAATATTTATGGCTTTTCACACCTGAGAAAGACAAAGACCCTCCCATAATGGCCCTATTAGGTGCTATCAGGCCCTATCATTATAAGGAGCCTTGCACAAAGAATGAGGAGATTTAAAAAAGAATGGCTTTTAGATTGTTTGGATTTATTTACAATAAATTTACACAATAATTTACACACACACACACACACACACACACACACACACACACACACACACACACACACACACACACACACACTGCTTAGAATAAGTGAACACACCCATGCCAAAGTTGACTAAAAAGAGGAATAAAAAATCTTAATGCCTCAATTAAAAAAATGAGGAAAGCTCCAACCTTTAGGGACATGAATAATGTCCTTGAATTCTTTGTGGATGAATAATGTATCGCAAATAATTAAATGTTCTTCTTTAAAATACAGGGTGCATACGTCTGGACACTTCTATCACACACCCTTCACCATATAGACAAGGTTTTATTTCAGTTCAAAGTTAGAGTTGGAAACATCTTGAAAAGAAAATGGTCTTTTTCCATAAATGTCTTAGTTTGATCATACATATTTCTAAGTTGAGGATTCATTATTTTCATATAGCTTGCATTGGAACAAACACTATAACATCTTAGTTGATTAGTTTATTGACAAAACATACTATATATTTAACATATGAGCAGAAACTCCTAACAAAAGCTTATTTGATGTCTATTTTAGAGTAAAAACTTTATACTCTATCCAAAACTAGTCAACGAAATGTTGTCTTTTATTTCGTCTATAACAGTTCGTTCGTTCGTTCGTTCATTCATTCTCACACACAAACATGATTCACATTTAACCCTCTGGGGACCAGAAACGCGTCGGCGCGTTTTGCCGTTTTTTTTTCACATAGCAGAAAAATAGACTTAAAATAGTCTGTTGATTTTGATCGTTCATATAAGTGTTATACATCATTCGATCCTGTTAAGTGTCCATTATTTTTCCGTATACTCACAATAAAAACAAAGTTTTGTGCTTTTTGTCAAATAAAGAAAAATAAACATGCGAGTTTTGCCTTCTCTCTGTCAGTGCAGTCCATTCTGAAACGCGTCCTAAGATTAACTATAACTCCGCAAATACTTGTCATACAGGCACGAGAGATTTTTCTTCTTTTCAATGAAGTAATTTATATAAAAAAACAAATATTCTCTGTTTATGTAATCTGTATGAAAAGAGAGTGCTGTCAGAATTTTTTTCCCCAGCTCATTACACTTCATTACGCGTTAATCTGACACGCCCACGGAGGACGCGCGCTATTCAAACGCAAATGTTGAGGCAAGCCATGACAACGCCCACATCAGCCGTTCCACCGCGGCGGTAAAATGTGTGGTGTATTTGCTGCCTTTTACCGCTAAGAGGCGCTACAATCATAGACTCTGAAAAGTGTTCGTTTATTCTTTCTAATGCGTAATCTGCCGCTGCGCCATTGAAAGCTGGTAGCAGATGAATTCAACAAGTGAAACGTAGTTAAAATAATTCATAATCACAATACTGAAATGAAATTGAATTAATAATGAAAACATAAAACATTGCAATAAAACTATTTACAGACGTACAGACGGTAGCTCAGTGGTTAACGCAACAACACGTGCTACAAGGAACTTCAATCGACCCGAGATCGAATCTCAATGTAGCATACATGTTGTTAACCGATGTTGGCCAACAGCGTTTATATGTTACCTTCTTGATGCTTAAATAGGTAACTGTTTATAACTGTTTGCTTATTTAAAGTCAAGAGTTTTGTTTAATTATCATTACAACATTTGCTACACTCCTGTAGAACCGCAGCCGCTGCACAAACGACACAAACTGATGAAGGAAGATTGTCAGCCGATTGCATCAGAAAATGAAGAAGCTCATCTTTAGTCTGCTAAATTATTGTGTAATGTAAAAGAACACTAAAATTACTTAAGTTTGAAACCAAGTTCGAACATTTCAAGGTTTAAATAAAGTGTCGGGACAGTTTTTAAAAAAATTTAAAACAGGGTTGCATCGGGTTTAGAGTTTATTTCTTTTGCGATGCAAAATAAGAAACACTAGGCTAATCTTATTCTTGCGACATTTTAAATTTGTATTGCCAAAGAAATGACAGCTATATTAAACAGTTAAAACAGTAGGCCTACAAAACGAAAATTGTCCAAAGTAACATAATTAAATTAAAAACATGCGTTTTTCTTTGCCTCTTTCGCGCTGGATCTCTTTTTAACACGTTTATTTAGTCTCCCTCGCTGCGCGCGCCGGGTCTCTCTCTAAATTAAACATTTCAGGGTAAAAACACATCATACAGCTGATAATACTGTCGCTGCGTTATCCGACACTCTCCATATGAAAGAGGAACATTAACACCTAGGCCTATTGTCCTGCGCGCACGATACCGCACTGAACTGTCCCTCCAACCCCCCACAGGCTATCGGAGTCTGAGGCTGACTTAACACAAAGAGAAGTCGCAATTCACACTTAAATCGCTATTCTAGACAGTGTTGATAATGAAGGAATTAAATGTTTTAAGTTACATGTAGACTAGTGATATTTCTGTCATAAAAGTTTATTACTAAATATTTCATTATTTCAATAATTGATGAAATAAAACTGGTTTGGGCCTGCCTTTTCCAAGCAAAACTAAATATAATCTGAAAAAACGCATGTTAATTTGTTGTCATGAAAAAAAATGTTCAACTCAATATTAAATTCTACAGGGATCTTTGGATACTTACAACCAGGCATGCAATTTGTGAATTAATTTTTTTTTTTTATTTTTTTTTATTATTCAAATAAATATCGAACCACGGTGCTTCGTGGTAATGCTGCTAAATTAAATAACATGTATAGAATAATTATGAACTTAAATGAAACAATATCGCAACATTTCGACAAATACATCATTTGATCTGTTTTTACATTTTAATTCAGGGTGATTTAGCCTGCTACATTTAATCAGAGCGAGATTTTCACCCTTGTCTTGTCATTTTCTCATTGGGAAGCGCTTACATAGGCTACATGTTTGAGTAGATCCTCTGTACCTCTCGTTTTCATATGGATTACATAATCAGATAATATTTATTAGCCTGAATATTTAGACATTTAAAGGCTTTAGACATAGCCGATTTCTTATAGTGACTGAGCTGAAGTGGCTTTCGGTTCATTTTTGTGACGCGAAGCTCCCGGAGACAGAGACGACAGATATAAACTTTTGTCGTTAGCAAAAGTTCTAATAAAACCCGACTTTAGAAAAATGCATAGGGCCACTCGGCGTGGTCTGCCAAAACACTTAATTATAAACTTCAATATTTCATTCAAAATAATCTCAAAACGCTTTGTGAAATTTTAAAATCCGTGCATGCATGAAGGCCACTAGAACTAATGAACAACTGAAACGCTGGTTTTGATTGTATTGTTTGTCGTTTAAACGTGCCTGTTGCATATCTCTATTTTATATATTTGATATGGTCTATTGGTGAAGTAGCCTAGCATTGATTACTGTGGAGGGAGGGGTGTGGGGATTAAAATAATTCAGCAGAAGCAGGGATGTTTAGACCAGAAGGAAATCCCCGTCCCCCCTGGCAAATCACACTTTACTTAAAACCATGTTTTTTAAAAACTCTAGGTTGTAGGGAATCAAAAATAAATAAATAAATAGGCCTAATTAAAAAAAAAAAAATATATATATATAGGCTATATATAATTACTTTTTTTACAGAACTGCTTTTGAAATTACGATTGGTAGCCTATTATTATACAGATGCAAAGTCGTTCTGTTGGATTTGTTCCTTAGTGTAAAATGGAAATGCATGGTAATTTTATTTTATAAATATAAGCAAAAAACTGTACATATGGTGTAACAGAGTTTTAGAGCTAGACAAATCTCTCTGCATTAATAAATATAAAATTTACAGTAGACCATGTTTGATCGGGATTTGAACCCGTGTCATCTTGATGATCGAACTGTAAGTTCTACCGCTCGGCTATGAATTTACTCACTGAGAAATGGCCAAACGTTTGTTTGTCACATGAGCGAGAAAACGTTTTGTCGTTAGCCTGTGAGTGTAGGCCTACTTTAGCCTACATGAATAAAAGTAGACCTTTTACAGTTTTAAAAGATGATATCTTATCTGTATGATCAACAATTACGCAGTAAGTTCTTTTAGCTGTTATGAGAAAAATAAATTCAAATGAACGCGCCGCCGCGTTTGTCAAACTCTAATTCAACATGCCAGAAAAAAGCCAGATTTTAGAATAATGCATAGCGCCTCTCCGTGATATAAAAATATCAAAAATACCAAAATATCCTAATTATAAACTTCAATATTTCATTCAAAACCATCTCAAAACGCTTTGTGACATTTTAAAAAGCCGTGAATGTATTAAGGCCACTGGAACCAGGATCGTAACTGAAACGCGCTGCATGTCTCAATACAGGAGCAGAAGCGCTGGTTCAGATTGTATTGTTTGTTGTTTAAACGTGCATGTTGCATATTTAAAAATATTTGTTTAAAAATGAATGTTTGTTGTAGGCTTATTTGCAAATTACCATAACTTGTAGAATTTCATCCTTACTGTTAATTGACATTAGCCCCACTTACGTTTTGATAAATGGCCCTTTGCGCCACCTGGCGGTCATTTCGCAAACGACTTTGAAATGCGACTGGTTTATTTTTATTGTATTGGTCTACTTTAAAAAATAATAATTTATAAGACATTTATGGGAAAAGACTTTTTTCTTTTCAAGATGTTTCCAACTGTAACTTTGAACCAATTCTGTAGAATGGCCCATATAGCATTTGACCAGGATTTGTTTCCAGGTATGACTAAAAATGTGCTTTTGGCATTCATTTATATTTTGATTGTTTGTATATATATATGTGTGTGTATATATATATATATATATATATATATGTGTGTTTGTAGGCTATATATATACAAGAAAGAATGCAATGACAATAAATATATATATTGTCCTTGCATTCTTTCTTGTGTGACACCCCTGAATGAAAGGCTCATTATTATGCAGGGTCACTGTCTGAGAACCACTTAATTATTCACGATAGGGGTTGGGCCGTTCCGCCCATCCGCATATTGCCTTGGCAAACAAAAAAATGTTTTTCACAATTTAAAACAATCTATTGTTTTATGTGAATGATTAGGAAGGATGCTTTTCAGATCATTTTGAAGCAAAAACTCTAGGCGACAAGATCCATTAGTCAAAAGTCTTGTGGACACATATTTAGTATGTGTTTTGTGGCCTTATTTCAAAAACTTTATTTTTTAGTTTTTTCAATAACCACGCATAAACAATATTCTCTCAAAAATACAAACATGTACATACATGTTGCTAACACATTATGGTAGCCCTGTTTGTGCTAAATAGAGTGTAATTTCACCTTTGCCATTAATATGTTTATAAGCAACTGAAAAAAGCACAAATGTCAGAGCATGTCAAAACATCTCAAGGACCCCAAAAACACCTTGGTCCCCAGAGGGTTAAACAGTGTGCTATTTTTCCGTTTACAGACACTAACGTTATTCTATATCGCGATTAGAACAAAGCACAAGCATAAAACACTTACACACTTCTCAGCTGAATCTGTTGCTCCTCCTCGTGGTGAAAATAAACCAGCACTTGTTCTGAGGTAGGTAAATGTCCCAGGATTATTCCTCATAGCCGCGCAAAATGACAGTAGATTAATCTAACTAAAAAATATAGTGTGTTTTCAGAGTTTATGGGCGTTAACGCGTCTCAATGTGGTGCTTCACGTATTTGCGTTTGAATAGCGCGTGCTCTCCGTGGGCGTGTCACATTACCGGAGATAATCAGCTGAGAGAACAATAATGAGACGGGCTGACACGTCTCTCTTTTAATATAGATGACATAAACGGAGAATATTTATTTTAGTTTTGAATCGGATCCTTTAAAAGTACAAACTCAAATGATTTAAAAGATATATTGCTTATGGCTGGGTGAATAGTATTAGCTGAGTTGTGTTGAAGATTAGAGACGTGCTCCAGAAAAAAAGTTCACGGTGACTGAGAGGCAGAACGCACACCCTGTTTATATTCTTTATTTTACGAAAGCACAATATTTTATTTCGATTGTATGTGGGCACATAAAAAAGTAGACATTTAACAGGTTGTCTCATATTTCTTAACTCCTATATTGTAAAGCCTATCTATGGTGCACATTAAAATGTCCAACTCAGTTGTCGTTTCAATTCAATTTATTGACAACAATCACATAAATGGGCTTAGATGGCAGGAAGTTGTCATACCCCTAAGTAAATCAGTGCAGACCTTCATTATTTGACTTGACTTTAGGTAATTCAAAACAGTGACAAAGACCAGCTCCTGGCAACAGCTTACAATAACTGTTTTCCAAACCAGGAACAAACCATCACTACAACCTCCAAGAAGGAAAATCACTGCCACCTATCTGGCGTTGTTGTACCATAATAGCTACAGCTTACAACAACTGTTTTGCAATTTAGGCACATACTCACTGTCTCAAAGACAGAAATCTCAGCAGCCTATCTGGCGTTGTCTGTTCAGCGTGCGCGCCGCCATTACTACTGAACTAACTACTCCATTCATAAAGGGGACATCGGACCGGAAACTACCATTTTCACCCTACCACAAAGGACTACCGTAAGTACTATAGTGGTTACAGCCTTCATCTCATCACAATATGAACAGAAAGGATAGTAGTACTTTAAGTTTATTTTTCTGCTATGTGAAAAAAAAAACTAGCAAAACGCGCCGGCGCGTTTCTGGTCCCCAGAGGATTAAACACACTCAGTCTCAGCACAGTCAGGATTAACACAGTCCAAATTATTTTAATTTTAGGAGGAAACTAGATACTATAGAGATTTTTCTCCAGGTTTAAAGTCTACATCATGTCAATGTCATGTCAGATTATGATGGAGAAACACTATAGTACATCGATGACACGTCAGTGTCTGTATTATTAATGAGACTGCGTGTTCTTATCCTATGAGAAGACATTTCTCTTATTCATGACAGCACATGGTGTTTTTCTATGACAGGCGCTTCAACCTGTAAAATCCCGCAGTAGTTTAGAGAGGCGTTCATGGGTCGCAAGTGTGTGTGTCTATAGTGCAAGAGTTGAGGGAGTTACAGGCTTGCCCCGTGATGCTGTCAGCCCGAGACTCGCTGCGGGCGTTTGGTTGGCCAGAAACTACCGACACAATCAAACTGTGTGTGTGTGTAACAAGCCTTTTTCTGAGAGCTATGAGAATTTCTATCTTCTCTGTCACTATCCATCTTTATTGTCAGTGTCCTGAAGGTACGTCAATTTGTGATCTACGCAACCGGTTTTTATGACATTTGTATGAAAAAATTATTGACATATTTATAGATTTATAGTGAATGTGTATAAACATTTATACTGTTAAAGGGAAAATACAGATTGTGTTCAATGATTTGGTAGGAATTGAACTGTCGGCTCTAAAATCCTCCAGTTTCCCCCTGATATGTAGTGAGAGCCGGCATGGGCAGATCACAGTTGCTCGTCCCTCTCTCTCTCTCTCCTCTGTCTCTCTCTGCCACACACACTCCCTCTCTCCTTCTCACAGGCACACACACACATTTAAGAGGATTTTTCAGAATGATTGTGAGGTAGACTTAAGCTGAAAGAGGGGGTTTTCATGACCCTTTATTGTTCATTCCATTTAACCTATTCTTTTACAATTTTTCTATATTTTTATGTCATAAAGTTTTAATTTGCTATATTAGCTTTTATATAATCACTGAATAAAAATGTCTCATCTCGTTATTACGACATAATTAAGTGGAAAAAAAGTATCAGTATGTGGCAGCAATGCACCTCCGTACAAACTGCCTTGAGATCAGGCTGAACTATTAAGCCGAGACTTCTGAATACATAATACAAATACAAATACATAAATAGGCTGTCTAAAGTTATTCTAGTTGTGGTTAAGAATCAGGGTGGACACACTGGAATGTAGAAGCTAAAAACTGCAGTGTAATGCAACAAAGACACACAAAATCTGTAGTGTACATGTATGACCACTTTCAAAAAATAAAAGCTTTGACATGACCATTTTGTCATATTTTTGTGTTAATTGAATTAAACTAAAACCTTTTTATTTCTATTTATTTGATGTTTTGTTCTGGCTGAAATATATTTCTCTTAAATATTACAGATTGAAATGAAAGAAAATTTGCTGAGTTTCAGTTCATCGTGGCGCGCTCCAAAGATCTATAAAGGAAACAGAGATATTCCATTTGTTTTCGTTATTTTACTAAATCTGAATATCTTTTGTAAATTCATGAATTATGTCTTGCTTTTATCTGTATGACCAATGCCAAGTACAAAGTTTAGCCTAAAACAAAATAACGTTATTAATCTGTATTTTTTTTTAATCAAACCGGTTTCGGAACATTAATAATACAGAAGAAACGCAGGAACAGAAACGTTAAATTAGGCGACTGATTCTGCTCACGATGAGAGTGAGAGTGCCCGTCATTTCCACCAGAGGGCACTCCACCCCGGAGTATTCTCATTCCCTCATGAAAACTAAATTTCCCATAACTCTCTGCCTGGACTCATCATCCCTGATTGCATCCACCTGTGTCTCATTACCTTGTTAGTCTCAGTCTATTTAAACCATGTACACTCATTTATTCCCTGTGAAGTCTTGTACGTGTAACACTGCATTTCTGAGCATTTCCGCTGTTTTCCATATTCCTGGTTTATGATATTTGCTTGTGTCCTGGGCTGCGTTCAGCGCCGACAAAACGTTGCAGAACGTTTTTTAAACCGAAACGGTGACGCGTTGAACGCACTGTTGTGATGACGCAAGAGTTGCAACTACGGCAACTGAGAAGGCTTTTTGTGTTCTTTGTGAAGAATTTTCGGAGCCTGATGAACTCGGTATAAATATGTTTAATACTACAAAATATGCCCGATGTTAGTTACTGCACTTGCCGCCCAGAACACAAGAGAACATCCCAATCGAGTGAAGGGATTTGTGGAAACTGAAATGGAAGCACATCTTACCTAATAAAGACTAAAACACATCTATTTAGCCTCACATACTGACTTTATTTGTTGTTCATACTGTTTTATTAATACCCTGTATTTTCTTTCTCATTTTTAGGAAAAGCACTTTACATGCATTGTTTATTTCTATACCAAATGTCATACACTTGCAATGAAGCTAAAAATATAAACAACTACATCATTATGTTGATATCCTATATTTTTACAATAATACTTACGACAAACATGTCTTCTAATATCCTCAGTTATTGCGTATCGAACACATTTGTAAATTACTTCCATTGTGCGAGTTCTCTTTAATACCGTGTGCTTTATATACATGTTGCTGCTGATTGGACTGCAGTTCTGACACGCCCACTAAACAAGAGAAAACGCATCTCAAACCCCGTTGCACGCCGTTTCCAGGAAACATGACGTTCAACCCGGAAACCGTAGCAAAACGTTGCGCACCGGTGTGATCTTGAACGTGCCCCTGGTTTTCCTGTTCCTGTCTCGCCCTCTGGATTTGTTTGTTTGATTGGACTGATTTACTGTGCTCTGACCTGTCTTTTACTACGATTGTAGATTACCCTTTCATTAAAACCATTCATTTGGATCCTCATCCTTCGTGTTTTGGAGCAGTTCGTTACAGAGAAATGTAGTTTCATGAGGGATTGACAATAGTTTGGGGTGGAGTGCCCTCTGGTGGTAATGACGGGCACTCTCACTGGTGATCGTGACATGGTTTGAGTGAACCTGTGGATTTTTTTTATTTGATTTTTTTTTTTCGTTTTTAATCCATGGAAAAAATAGATTGTACTTTTAAGTGGCCAATGAACGAACAATATTATTAAAATATTAGAATTATTTGGTGGAGGGTTCTGCTACTTAAACTGTATAAAATAAGTGATTTAGAATAAAAAGCATTACATGTCATGATTTCCATTACACGAGAGTAGATGTTAAAACTTCATGCTGATTTGTACTCGGCTTTCACCAAGATACGCACAAACTAAGACGTAGCTTTACAGTAACCTATGCTACTCCATCCATTTACACTTCCTTCCATATGGTGATGTGAATCTCCTTCTGTCTGGCATTAACGGCTACAGTGTACTTGGCAGCACACACAACGGCTGCAACTACAGTGTGGTCTCCCCAGTGGACCAGCACGACAACCGTCTGGATTGAGTCGAGTAGGGGACATCTCTAGGGTCTTCAAGTGGGCACCTTCCGTCCTCAGTGTTTCGTCGACTAGCCCACGACACCTCAAGAGGGCTCGACAGTGATTCTGGCGTCCCAGAGTCACCCCCCTCTGTCCCCCACTCAACTCAGCCCAGCTTACTGACCTTTACATCCCTCCTGCTGCTGAGGTTGCTCCTTCCTTGTAGTTCACATGTGACCTAACCACAATCTCACAATCTCTCCGCAACCCAACCATATGCGCCAACCCGTTTGACTAAGGCTGTCGAGCCCTACTTTCTTTGTTAAAGTAGGTTCAGTGGCAACGGTTCTGTATGGCATACTACCTACCGCAAAACACAATATCTGCCCAAACACCAACCCTCATTCACTCAATATACACAGAAACGTAATAACTGTAATTACTATGCAAACTATACAAATAAACCAACAGACTCTTCGAGTTTTTCAAGAATTCTATGAAACCGTAGCGTGGCGGCCTGTACACAGCCAGCCAGAATCTTTCCGTCTCAACCACAGCCAGTTGCTGCTCCTCTCTGTTGCTTCAGATAAGTTCTTTACTGTGCGATGCAACTCTTGGCCACTGAATTCGACGTCTCTGAGGAACCGGGTTGTAGAGTGTGCCACAAATCCTCGACAACCCACTTCCAGTGGATAAACCTGGACTCTCCATCCTCGCTGTTCTGCTTCAGTGGCCAGATGAGCATACCGCAGTTTCTTCCTCTCATATGCCCCATCTACAGCATCCTCCCATGGCACTGTTAACTCTATCAGTTGAACAATGCGTGCTGATCGAGACCACAAAACAATATCTGGTCGGAGGTTAGTGGTGGCAATCTCAGGTGGAAAAATAAGCCGTTGATCAAGATCAGCCAGCATCTTCCAGTCCCCAGCAGCTTCCAGTTGTCCTGGGCGAGAATTGGTTTTAACACCTTTCCTTGGTGATTGCTTGCCTGGGCGGAGGAATATTGTCTTCTGTGTGTAATGTTTTGCTAGAACAGGTGGCAACTTATTGGTCATGTTACGCTTGCCTTCCAATACTAAAGGCAAACATCGCAGTACTTGGTCATGGCGCCAAGTAAACCGACCTTGGCTAAGAGCCACCTTACATCCTGTCAAAATGTGCCTTAATGTGGCAGGTGATGAACACAAAGGACAAGAGGGATCCTCTCCTACCGAGAGGTTTAGGTTCTGTGGTGATGGGAGAACATCATATGTTGACCTGATAAGGAAACTGATCCTACTCTCTTCCATTGACCAAAGGTCTTGCCAGCCCATCTTGCGTTGTTCCACACTCTCCCATCTCATCTACTCTCCCTGCTTGGCCTGGGAAATGGCCTTTATACACCTCATCCTCTCCTCCTGCTTTCGCACCCTGTTCACTACCAGCTTCCTCCTTTGAGCTGGGCCTGCCTTGTGCCATTTAGGAGGAGCTAAACTGAGCCCAAAACCCCCTCTTCCATGCTGTACCTGTCCCACGATATCACCAATTTGAAGGGCAGCCTTTGGCTCTACCACAGATTTCTTTGCTGACCACTTTCTACCAGTTTTTAACACAGGGGCTGCCTCCCTTACACATTTGTCACGTGACTCTACTAAGGTCATTTCCAGTCTGACCGTGGCACACTTAAACTCCTCGGTTAAAGCAGAGACTGGCAGCTCCAATATTCCTTTACTATAAAGTCCCTCTCTCCTGAGGCAGCGTGGAACTCCCAACCATTTCCTAATGTATGAACTTATTAACGCTTCCAGCTTATCCACTGTTGTCAAAGAAACCTCGTACACAGTCAGTGGCCACAGCAACCTTGGCAGTAGACCAAACTGAAAGCACCAGAGTTTTAGTTTGCCTGGTAGAGCACAGCTGTTTATGCTCTTCAACCCTTCCACTGCTTGTCGTCTAACTTCTCCCACTCGAACTGTGTCCTTTAGATCCCCATCGTACCATCTCCCAATACTCTCCACTGGCTTCTCAGAAACTGTTGGTATTGCCTCACCATTAATGAAGAAAATTTTATCTACTACCTTTCCTATCGAGATGCTCCTTGATTTGGGGCTTAAATTTCATTTGTGCCCATTCAATATTATCGGTTAACTTACCCAATAACCGATTAGTGCAGGCTACTGTTGTAGTCATGGTTGTCATGTCATCCATGTATGCTCTGATTGGTGGTAGTCGCATCCCAGAAGCCAAGCGCTCTCCTCCTACTACCCATCTTGATGCCCTAATGATTACTTCCATTGCCATGGTAAAAGCCGGTGGAAAAATGGTGCATCCTGCCATTATTCCTACCTCTAAGCATTGCCATGTAGTGCTGAATTCTGGAGTTGAGAAACTAAATTGCAAATCTCCAAAATACGCTTTCACTAAATTTGTTATTGACATTGGTACTCTGAAAAAAATCAAATGCTGTCCAAAGAAGCTCATGTGGCACTGAACCATATGCATTAGCCAAATCCAGGAATGTCACATGGAGCTCCTTCCTCTCAAGTCAAGTCATCTTCATTTATATAGCGCGTTTAACAATGGATTGTTTCAAAGCAGCTTTACAGAGATAAACATATAATTTAAGGTAACAGATTGTTTTGGCGTTATAGCGGTTCTTGAATAATGTTATTTCCAGCTAAAGTTAACTTTGATTGATTCACCTCCGTCGAAATGATCAGACTTTAAACGGGAACATGTGATTAACCCTGACGGCGTTCACATGCTCATTCAGAATTTATTCTATAGGTATGTGCTTTTGAAAATATGTGCGCAGGTTTGTAATTCCATACAACCCAGCCTAAACAAACTACTTGGCTTGCCTATAAATTGATAGAGTTTTGTTTTATTTTATCACTTCGGGGTACGCGGGCCGAAATTCACAACGCTTTATCTGTAGAGTGGGAAAGGGATCCTCCACAGGGAGAGGATAGTGGATACTTCAGCACTGCATTGTCATCGGGTCCAGGCGGATCTCCTTCGTCAGATCTGGATACGGCCTAGATCCGGCAGGCTGCGGGAAAACTTTGGGATAAACAAAGACACTAATATTAGCGTAGATGCCATTCTTCTTATGATGTAGCGGGTACATCAAGATTTAAGGGAAGTGTTCCCAGTTCCGGCTGACCTAATCTATGCAGCCTAACATTGAATTTATAGAAGTCTATAGTGTGTTATGTGTATGCTAGGTCAAAGAGATGTGTTTTTAGTCTAGCTTTGAACTGACAGAGTGTGTCTGCTTCCCGGACAATGGTAGGAAGACTGTTCCAAAGTTTTGGTGCTAAATAGGAAAAGGATCTACCGCCTGCAGTTGATTTAGATATTCTAGGTATTATCAACTGGCCGGAATTTTGAGATCGCAATAGACGTGAAGGACTATAATGCGTTAGGAGCTCGCTCAAGTACTGCGGAGCTAAACCATTTAGTGCTTTGTAAGTAATCAACAATATTTTAAAATGTATACGATGTTTAATAGGGAGCCAATGCAGTGTTGACAGAACCGGGCTAATATGGTCATATTTCCTGGTTCTGGTAAGAACTTGAGCTGCGGCGTTTTGAACTAGCTGTAGTTTATTTATTAAGCGTGCAGGGCAACCACCCAGTAGAGCATTACAATAATCTAGCCTTGAGGTCATGAACGCATGAACTAATTGTTCCGCAGTAGTGTTAACATAGACCATGTGTCACTTTTTATGATTTATGACTTTGATTTATGGCCCTAAGTTGGTGCATGTTTGTGTGCCTGTCACCCCATGACTGACGTGTCATTCACGACTGTCGTAGTGTTCTTGAAATCAAGTAAAACAGTGTTTGTGATTTACAGTGACAGCTGGCAGGATCCTGTATGTCTGTGTAGTAAAACGGTGTTTCTGATTTACGGTCTGTAGCTGACAGGCTCCGGTATGTCTAGGCTGAGCGACGCCGTGTGACATCCTCCTGCGGTGACATCCTGGTCGGATGTCCGCAGGTGTTAAGAGAAACGTGTTTAGCCGGAGTTCATAGCGCTTTTGATCCACAGCGTTTGGCGTTTACATGTGTTAATTATGTCGCGGGGGGTTAGCCACGAGTTTACACTTTTGACCAAAAGTTACGAACAGATAAGCCTACGCGCATCTCTGGGGATTATCTTTGTTCTCAAACAAAAACGGCCACAAAGTTGCATATAGCCACTTAGCCAGTGTTGGGAAAGTTCACTTATACACAAACTAGTTCAAAGTGCAGTTCACAAATTTTAAAATGAACTAGTTCATACTTCTCAATTTTGAACTAAGTTCACAAGTTCCAAAAATGAACTCGTTTTTTTCCATATGTTGCTGCGAGCTATTTTTTTATTATTGCCACAGCCCATATACAACCACAGACAGCAATTATTTTAACGTCGGGCAAAGTTTGCACAGAAATGTAAGATTTTTTTTTCTCATCCTCACCAACCTTGTCATAAAACTCGTTTAAATAATCATACGACGCCTCCTCGATGCTTTGTCGACTACATGCATGCTGCTTTTTGTTTTGATGACTCAAGCTGCGGCCGCGGTGCATGGTCGCTTGTGTTGCCAGATTGGGTGTTTTTTCGCTACATTATTAAGGCCTGTTTACGTGTGTTTTAGGCGGGGGTTTTCGCCTGGAAGGCTCTATAGAAATCTGGCACCCTATTGAACGAAGTTAAACTGAGAGAGCGTGCGTTCACAGACAACAGAATGAACGAGATCACAGTAACGTTCATCAGGCAGTAACACAGAACGTTTAGTTCAAGTTCGCATAAATTATCAACGAGTTCATGAACTAGCGTTCAACGAATGCGTTCAGGCACAACACTGTATATAGCCCCACTCTTATCCATCGATTGTTATGATAAGATAAATCGTCCTGACTTCCTGAGGGAGTTCCCCCCATCCTTTTTTTTTCTTGGAGAAAGCATGTAAGAAATAGGCAACCCCAAAATGACACCTCAATCAATGACACCTCCTTTTGAAGAGCTGATTTCATGTATTTTTCTAACATTTAGAACACCATCTGACTTTATGAATACACATAAATAACAGCTTAATGATTCTATATTTGTGTGCATTTAAAGTGTGCATGTGGGCCTACCATTCTGACACTAGTGTTACCTTATTTCTTTGATAATATTAAAGTGTTTCAGCACATGTAGTCAGAGTTACAGAAAATAATAATAGTGCAGCAAATAAGGAGATTATGTTTTTTTATTTTAATCAGGTTTGTTAAACTGTATACCTGAATGATGTTAGTTTAATCTGCAATGACATGTATTTGGTATAACAATGAACATATTTGAAAAAAACCCTGTTAAAATCAAGTAATGATGCAATCCTTTAAATCTTAACTTTGAGTGCAACATAATTAAATGGATGTAAAATTATCATCATGTCACATGTGACATTAAGGTGCCGGAAAAGACTGTAGCACCAATGACACAATGAATCACCAATGCCACACATAAGACCATAATAATTAGAAGAGACTAAATTGTTACATTTTGCATACAATCTAAATTAATAGCTTTGAATAAAGTCTATCTTTAAATGGGTCACCGGGGTTATCCCCTAAGAAAAAGTGACATCAGTGACATTTTCATGAAATTTCCCTTACAAAATGAATGATACAGATGTCAGGCCACATCTTGTCAATCGTAGTATAATAAACAAATTAAGTAGTTTAATCCATAAGTGTTCTAGTTTATTATTTTTAAATATCATTTACATAATATATTTGATAGTTTCCATAGAATGACCCATGATTTTGTATTAATTTTAACCTAAGGTATTATTTTACTTATCAACATGTGTTCAAAAACTTTATCATTTTAAAGCAAAAACTGTGCTTAGTCGTCTTAGACCTGATATGCCTGCAGTATTTTGTCCACCGACACACAACAACAAGCAGTCTTCCTGTTACCGTAACCGTTTAACCTTTTGCACTATCAAAAACATTTCAAATTGCAGTATTCGACAATATACGGCTTATTACGGTAATTTCAGGCTTTCCTTCAGCAAATGACGACAGCTTTCTGGCAGAGCGGTGTCGCGGAATGATTTGAATGTTGAACAGAGAGAGAGATACGGAGCGCAACAGGATAGGGTTTTTGGACAGCATAAATAATAAAAGATAAAACAAACAAAAACACTGCGATTCAAGCGGTAGACAACAGGTGATGCGTTTGGGGTGTTTTTTTATGAAAGTTGGGAGGTGGATGGCGAATACTCTTTCACGTAGCCTATGAAAGATGTGTGGTCGTGCGTAAACGTTACTGTATGTAAAGTTATGTATGTAGACTATTTGTATATGAGTGCGTGTATGAAAAAAGAAAAGAAAAAAGTATCCTAAATGAAAACTGTGCAACCCCATGTCACACACAGAAATACTTGTATATATGCATTACAGTTAATTTTCAACTTAAAGTGTTAGCTTTTATTATTATTTTTTTATTTCTTTATTTAAAAAAAAAAATCAGTAATTTATTAAAGTTTCTATTATTTGTCTATTTAAATAAAAATTTTAAATACATTTACAAACACAACACACACACACACACACACACACACACACTAATGGGCAATAACTGTAATTTATTGAAAGTCATATTTTTCTGAAAAAATAATTCCTAGCGCTTGAAGATAGCGCAATGGTTTATAATTTTAAAGTCAAATCAAAATATGTGTAAATCACCCATTTTAGTTCTTCAGGTTCTAAAGGGGTAAGTTGTATCTTTCAGAAATTGCACACGTTTTCAGAGACAAGATATGTAGCCATTGGTTCTTTTTGAACAAGAGAATAATGATACCAAATACGTCTGACACAATGTTTTGAGAAAAGCAGTGTTTAAAATATAGATGATTTTTTTCTTTTGACAAACATACATTTTTAAATTATATCCCGTGGTGTTTAACATCAATACGTGGGTTTTTTTATGCAAAGACGAATTAATTAAAAGACAACAACAATGCAAATAGTTTAAGTAGACATAACACGATAATAAACAAAACACTTCCAGATCCTTCCATAGCCGTAGTAAACATTTACAATATGTAAATAGATTCTGACAGATTTGTTAAGAGCGCCTGTAACACATTATTGTAATGCATTCACATATGAGGACTAACGTTACCCGTCCCTTGTAAAGGCTATGGATACAATCCAAGCATAATCTTTATGCAACAATCACGTGTGCACAATTTACTACAACAGTGTGTACGGGGTATAAGAAAAGAGGGTCGAAAAGCTCTGTTTAATAAACACACAAAAGTGTGCAAATGACGGGTTTATTACTCTGATAGGTTTAGTCATCTTGTTCAGACAGCAGATGATACTGTTTTCACATTATGTATGTTGGACCGTATGTGTTTTAGGTGAAGATTTTTCTTAAAGAGCTGTCAACATTCTGTGTTTTATAGGAATAAATGACAATTAATTTAAAGAATAGTCTTTCTGTTTGAGAATATTTGACTAAGCTGATACTTTTGTTTAGGTCAACCCCCCCCATCTATCTCTGATGAATCACAGTAAATACAACATGAGCCATTTAAAACAAATACTTGCCCCACATGAAAAGTGAGGCTTGATGCTTTTCTGTTACATTTATACAACTGTTACACTTAAAACAAACCTAGCAATTAAGTTACGCATTACGAGTGTCATAGATAGACAATCTGTCATGCTTGTCTTCACATTTTGTGTTCTCTTTAAGAAAAAACAAAAAACAGTCTTTGTCCCTCATCAACAGAATACCAGAATTGTTTAACATATCTTCATTTTCTACAATTATACATATTGATTAGCAACAGGTCAATGGTTATCAAATGCTAGCGAAGAGATTATCTACAGAATGTCACTGTCACATTAGTTTGCTAGTAGTGATGGTGGCCGTGATGGTATCGTCACATCGTAGTGAGTAAAACACAAAGTTTAGACTATCAAGCCATGCAGGTCAAAAACAGAAAACAGCAATTAGTTGTATCAGTATGGAGATTGAGTTATGTTCTTTGATTTTGCTCTCATTTTTCTAAAACAGACTGTTTGAAACTGTTTGGTTTCATTCTTAACAGCAGCATTCTTATTGTAATGTCGGGTGTGATTGTAATGTTTGTGTGATGTTTTCTTTACACTTTCCCCATGGATATCGGTTTCCCATGTCATGTTAGTGAACTCTAGGTCTTCTCGTCTTCTATTTGGTCATATACGACAGTATTCACAAGAATTTACTTGATTTAATAACTTCGAATGCTGGGTGTTATATCCATATCTGTGTTACACAACATCTTTTCAACAATAGACAAGCTGTTTATGTTGAGCGTAAGCATCGGTAAGTGTCAACATGTATGGAAAAGACCATTGTGTTACAGCAAAACCACTATCGGTGGAATGATATTGTAATGTATAGAGTTTTTGCATCTGTCTGCATTACTCGACATTATCTCATTGTTTCTTGACATATGTTTATTTGTTTTTGTTTAACCGTGATCCAATTTTCACATCTCAAAGAATCTTACAGACGGAATGTGTTTATCCAGAATTTAGACTACTGTTAAAAAAGTCGACGTGTAGGGGTATATACAATCGGTACATTGTGTTTTAATTTCACTATAGAGACAATTTAATGAATGCTTCAGGGGCTGAACTTTAACATTTTAATCTTTGGTAAAGTTAACTTAAAGTCTGCACAAAAAAAGAGATATTCCATCCTTTCTAAATGCATGTTATGGACCTATTGAGCACAATTCACCAGTGCATATGTTTTGACCTTGTTATGTTTAGTAAAATTTTGTTGGAAAATCAAAAATACATGTAGGATTTACTCAACTTTTTTTATGTCAACAGGTTTTACGTATGTCACATTGTTTATTTCAGTAAACTTAAGTTTCTCACATACGGTTTGTTCAATGCCATTTAGGGGAATCGGGTTAACATTCTTAATTTTGTCCAAAACTATTAAGTTAAATTATCCTAAACTGTTACATCCAAGGCATGCCAAAAGTAGTTGTTTTTATTATTATTAAAACCACTTTTATTATTGTTAGCACGTCCTCACACCAGTCTACGCTTTACCACAATGGTAACCTCCAAAAACACTAACACATCAGAAACTCGTTTAAATATAATCATAAAAGAACATTAGACATTGACAAGTACCAATTTTTATCCTGATGAAAATGATGGGAAGGGGGGAAATCCTGTTCCTAGTTTTCTAAATTGCTATTTTAACACAACTAAACTCATTTATGTAATCTCAACCAAATGGATTAAGAAAAGTGGTTGAAAAGAATCGTGTTGGATTAACTCCATTTACTTAATTATATTGAACAAGCATCAAATGTTATTTTTGGTATACTTAACTGAAACATGAAAATATTGAGTTAAGTCATACGCAACTGTTTCAAGTCAGATTAACGCAATGTATTGTGTTTGAATGAGAAAGCTAATACAACGGTGTTCAATGAAAAAATATTTTGACTGAATTCTCTCTGGTGAGATGCAGGACATAGTTATTTATGGCTTCCTGAAGACAACCTCCTCCAGCGGGGGTTATATATCCACCCTGATAATCTCACAGAGCTACACAGAGCTCTGGTGACCTCCTGACAGAGCTGCCCTAACAGGACACTACATGTTCCAGCGTGGATATCTCTACTAACATCTCAGCGATCAAAGGAACCTTGTCTGATTGCTACATGGATTGCCAAAGACCGCTTCAACATTCCTCAATACCTGAGCATGATACGAATTGCACTTCTTCAACTAATAACACTTTAGAGGATCTGACCCATAAACCCAAACTTCAGAGTGTTAATCCACAAGACTTGGACGACAGTGCTGCAAGGACTCAATCACATGACATTCCAGGAACTATCCGAATCTTTCAACATCGAATAGGGGACAAAGTTTACACCATCCATGAAGTTCTGTTCTAAAAAATCAAAAAATTTCGAACTAAAGGCTTGATGGAGCACGACTGGCCGCTGAGTGCTGAAGATGCTGCACACAAGCCTACGGTGTACGAGTGCGCCACGAGCAAAGAGTGTTGTTTAAGAGCTACAATAGACTGTATGTTTGAAGATTATTTTAGAGGCCAGGTGGTTGACTTGATGCACAAGATCATCGATGGTGCGTGTGATTCGAGTAACGACTGTGCGGGAGATACCAGACGTGTAACAAATCTCAAATGAAATGATTGTAAGAGGCCTAAAAAATTCGTGGCATGATGTTACGATTGTGTGTCTTAATGCCAACGAGCCGATCTGTGTAGTTCTCATAAAAGTTCTGGGTGTGGTGTTTGATTGTAGTAACGAGTTTGGAGTTCTCTGTATGTGTACGTTTGTAACAGATCTATGTGTGTCACTGTTTTCAAAAAATGAGAAATGATGTGACGTTGGTGAAATGGTTGAAAACTCTAGTCAAAAGTCCAAACCTGGTAGCATGCCGCGATTTCCTATTCTGGCTCGATCACCTGTAAATGGAGTTATTGTTTTACTTTATGTATATGTAATGTCTTATCATATTTTTTTTATTTTTTTTGCAACGAAAAAAATAAATAAATGTTGAAATAAAAGGTTTATCCACTTAAGTCGTAATTCTTTTGTGGCCGTGTCTAAGCTAAAAATGATGATTCTTGTAGAGTAATAATTGAATGATCTTCATTCTTTGTTTTGCTGCATTTAAAAAAAAATACTACATGATTTAAAATATGAAATATTACAGAGATCCAAGTGCAATGTAAGAGTGTTATGTTAACACTACTTTCCGCATTTCCCAATGAGAGCATATGGCGTATTTTATATATATTTTTAAGATGGAAAAATGCAGTTTTACAGATACTAGACAAGTGGCTTTCAAAAGAAAGGTTGGTATCAAAGAGCACACCCAGGTTCCTAACCGACGACGAAGACTTGACAGAGCAGCCATCAAGTGTTAGACAGTATTCTAGGTTATTACGTGTGGAAGTTTTTTGTCCAATAATTCTTTTCAGAATTTAGTAGTAGGAAATTACTAGTCTTCCAATTTTTTATATCAGCTATGCATTCCGTTAATTTTGTGAATTGGTAAGTTTCGTTGGGTTTTGAAGAAATATACAGCTGAGTATCATCGGCATAACAGTGAAAGCTAACTCCATGTTTCCTAATGATATCTCCTAATGGTAGCATGTACAGAGTGAACAGCAACGGTCCTAGTACTGAGCCTTGTGGTACGCCATATTGAACTTGTGATCGATAAGACATCTCTTCATTTACTGCTACAACCTGATAACGGTCAGTTAAGTATGATTTAAACCATGCTAATGCAATTCCACTAATGCCAACATAGTTTTCTAGTATATTTAAAAGAATGTTGTGGTCAATGGTGTCAAATGCAGCACTAAGATCGAGTAACGCTAATAGAGAGATACAACCACGATCGGATGATAAGAGCAAATAATTTGTGACTCTAATGAGAGCGGTCTCAGTACTATGGTACGGTCTAAATCCGGACTGAAAATCCTCGCAGATATCATTTCTTTCTAGAAAGGAACATAGTTGTGAAGATACTGCTTTTTCTAATGTCTTTGACAGAAAAGGCAGATTCGAGATCGGCCTGTAATTGACTAATTCTGTAGGATCAAGTTGTGTTTTTTTAACAAGCGGTTTTATCATAGCCAGTTTAAAGCTTTTTGGTACGTATCCTAGAGACAAAGATGAATTAATGATATTAAGAAGAGGATATATGACCTCTGGAAACATCTTTCAGTAGCTTAGTCGGTATAGGATCTAACATACAAGTTGTCAATTTAGATGAATTAACGAGTTTGCAGAATTCTTCCTCTCCTATAGCAACAAATGAATCAAATTTTTCCTCAGGGAGACTACAATGCACTTCCTGATGCGATACTGTGGTAGACGGTTGCATAGTTATGATTTTGTCCCTGATATTATCAATCTTATAAGTGAAGAAGTTCATAAAGTCATCACTGCTGTGTTGCTTGGACACTTCTGAGCTTGGAGATCTACTTCCTGCTCTGCTACGGTTCGGACGCTCTTGCTTACCGCTCCGCGCTTTGCTCTATCGCTTTTATATTTTTATATTTCATCTCCTTTTATCACCTAATTTTAACTTCAGCTAATCAACACAGTGCTCAAACGCTTGGATTACTACAAAAAAAGCAGAATACTTTTATTCAACCAGCCTCCCACTGCTTACATTCCGGGGAGGAAAACACAACTGCCTACATTCTAAAGGATAAGAGAAAATGCCTCTTCTGGAATCTACTTGCTGCACTAACTGCCACAGACTTTTACAAAGGATTGTAGCTCTTGAAACAAAGTTATTTGTGGGACCACCAAACCAGACTGAACACACAACAGAGCTTCGTCATGGACGCCCTCAGCCTACAGCCGGTGAGTCCCATGAATCTAGTCCTCCTCGACAGGCCATACTGAGTGTAGGGAAACAAGCCGATCGACTTACAAATCGGTGGCACAAACAGGGAGCGAGACCCAAAGGCACTCGAGACATCAGATTGTCGCGAGCACCGCATATTGCCGCAGTAGCCTCCTCTACCCCAGATACGGCTCTGACAAGGATTGCAAATACTGGTCTCCTACCACCGCCTATACATCTTGAGAACAGATTTGAAGTATTAGTGAATGTAAATGAGGAATCCCCAAACGTGATGAATGTGTTTGAACAAAGACTTCAGCCAGTAGCTAACACTGATGCTAACTGGCGCTCAAGGTCAAGCAGACAGCGGCACTCAGCTCAGAGCGCAGCCGAGCACAGGACTCTGATAGTGGGTGACTCCATAATCAGAAACATTATTAGCAGGGATACAACTACGTGCTGCCTTCCACAAGCAACGACTTCTGATGTAAACAGGGAACTTGAGAACATTCTGATAAAACATAAGACTGCAAATCGACTCATCATTCATGTGGGGAAAAATGATATTCATAAAGAGCAGTCAGAACTCCTTAAGAAGGATTTCAATGAACTTTTTGAAACACTCAAAAGACTGAAAGTACAAACATTCATCAGTGGACCACTCCCAGCAAGAGGAACAAACAGATTTTCACGGTTGCTTGGGCTTAATACATGGCTCCAAAAAACCTGCAATATAAAAGGAGTAAACTTCATTGACAACTTCAATCTTTTCTGGAGTCAGAGGCAACTGTTTCAACAGGATGGGCTCCACCCAAACAAACTTGGTTCAAGAGTGCTAAAGGACAATATCTACTTCTCCCTCAATCATCCTTCTGCAGTGTGTGCCAATACACTCAACCTGAATGGCACACACACACCTGGACACAGTATGAATGACCACAGGACTTCACTTCAGCACCTGGATGGACATGTGGCTGACACGTCAAGCAAGGACAATGATAACACCACTCAGCCAAAACAACCTCTGCTCACGGACACAATCTCAGCTGAGCCCTGCCCACAGAGCTCACCACAGACAGACTGTGACATACTAGAACTGCTCCAACATTCAGCACCCAAGGACGACTTGCTGGAAAACCAGGACAGCATTTTACAGCCTCCAATAACACCAGAGAAACAGCCCCCTCCAGCCTCTAATCTCTCACCAGACACGTTATCCCTATCTCCAGCATCTCCACAGCATCTTCTGTGTTTCTCAGAGAAAATGGAAAAACTGGTGTTTGCTGGAACCAAACTATCTGCAAGCCCCCAGATATCAACCAAAAAAAGTCAGGCCCCAAAACCACGAAAGCCTGCGGGCCCAGCTCGCTCTCCGCTTGTGAGAGCTCTTGGCCTCTGCAAAAACGCCAGAGCCCACACCCTCCTCCATCGGCTCGAGGTGAACCAAAAACAACTGATACCAGCTCTCAGTGATATGTGCCGGGTCCTCGCTATGATAACAGTAACTTTCTCAAATGTTTACAGAACAAGCGGGAACCCAGTGTGCCTGTATCTTTCCCTATTGCTGTTCGATTACATGATAGAAAGTCTAAGGCCCTCAAAAGCCGTACAGCAAACCCATCTAATCTGGTGCCTATTGCACGCCAAACTAAGACAAAAGTAACAAAAAGTAAGACTGTTAAGTTAGCACTTTTAAACATCCACTCACTTAAAAATAAATCACTTCTAGTCAATGACTTAATAACCACATACAACCTGGATTTTATGCTTCTAAATTAAACTTGGCTAGAAGACAGCTGCAGTGCAACAGTCCTAAATGAAACATCCCCTCCTAACTTTACTTTTATGAGTGTCTGCAGAGCTGCTAGGAGAGGAGGGGGAGTAGCTGCTCTTTTTAAAGATGTCTATCAATGTAAGCAAACATCATTTGGTAACTACCCCTCTTTTGAATATCTGGGTATTGTGTTCAAAGGTGCCCCACGTATTTTACTTACCATTATTTACAGGCCTCCAAAATACTCTCCAGCCTTTGCTGAGGACTTTACAGAACTGTTATCAACAATTTCCTCAGAGTTTGACTGTTTTGCTATTACTGGAGATTTTAACATTCACATAGATAATGCAGAAAACAATATGGCAAAAGAAATCAAAACTGTTTTACAAACTTTTGATCTGACTCAGCATGTACATGGTCCCACACACAATCGTGGACACACTCTAGATTTACTTATCAGTAAGGGTTTAAACATCTCATCGATTGTTATTAAGGATGTAGCACTGTCTGATCATTTCTGTATTTTCTTTGATATATTAATCTCTCCTGCCATTGAAGCTAGATCTGTGTCTGTCAAGAAGAGATGCTTAAATGAGAACACTAGGGTGCTATTTATGAAGGCTATATCTTTAAAACCAAGCATATCTGCTGACTCTGTTGATTTTCTCCTTGATTCTTTTAACTCAAAAGTCAAAAGTGTAATTGATGATATTGCTCCTGTGAAAGTCAGGAAGAGTGTTAGACAAAAAGCACCTTGGAGAAACACAACAGCTGTGCAAAATATGAAAAGAACATGCAGAAAAGCAGAGCGCATGTGGCGGAAGACAAAACTTGTAGTCCATCATAACATCTACAAAGACAGCATCCATGCTTTCAATATGGAACTAGGCAAAGCTAGACAGACTTTCTTCTCAAATATTATAAACAGCAACTTAAACAACACACGCACTCTTTTTGCTACTGTAGAGAGACTGGCAAACCCCCCAAGCCAGATTCCCAGTGAAATGCTCTCAGACGGCAAGTGCAGTGAGTTTGCTTCTTTCTTCTCTGAGAAAATTAATAATATCAGAAAGGTGATCAGCACATCATTGAGCCGCACTGGGGTCAGACAGTTCAGACCACAACCTGAGAATGTAGTTACTAAGTTACTCAATCAAAGTTAACTTTAGCTGGAAATAAAATTATTCAAGAACCGCTATAATGCCAAAACAATCTGTTACCTTAAATTATATGTTTATCTCTGTAAAGCTGCTTTGAAGCAATCCATTGTTAAAAGCGCTATATAAATGAAGATGACTTGACTATGTCTAATTTCAAAGAAATTGATGGCAAAATTTTGGAAGAAACCATACAGCACCTTAAAACATCAACCTGCGTCCTTGACGCACTCCCCACATCTTTCTTCAAAAGTGTGTTAAACAGTTTAGAAGCAGATTTCCTAAAAGTGGTTAATGCCTCACTTCTTTCTGGTAGTTTTCCAAATTCCCTGAAAACTGCAGTTGTCAAGCCACTCTTGAAAAAGAGCAATCTGGATAAGACTATATTAAGCAATTATAGACCGATCTCAAATCTTCCTTTCATAGGCAAGATCATTGAAAAAGTTGTCCTCAATCAGCTGAACAAATTCTTAAGCTTGAATGGATACTTTGACAATTTTCAATCTGGATTCCGATCGCATCACAGCACAGAGACAGCTCTCATAAAGATAATAAACGATATTCGCTTAAATACTGATACAGGCAAATTATCAGTGCTGGTACTACTCGACCTCAGTGCTGCATTTGACACTGTCGATCACAACATACTTCTTGACTGGCTGGAAAACTGGGTGGGGCTTTCTGGGATAGTCCTAAAATGGTTCAGATCATACTTAGAAGGGAGAGGTTATTATGTGAGTATAGGAGACCATAAGTCTGAGTGGACATCCATGACATGCGGAGTCCCTCAAGGCTCTATTCTTGCACCACTCCTATTCAACCTGTATATGCTCCCAATGAGCCAAATAATGAGAAAGAACCGAATCTCTTACCACAGCTATGCGGACGACACACAGCTCTACTTAGCCCTATCGCCTAACGACTACAGCCCCATTGACTCCTTGTGCAAATGCATTGATGAAGTAAACAGTTGGATGTGCCAAAACTTTCTTCAGTTAAACAAAGACAAAACTGAAGTCATTGCATTTGGAAACAAAGAGGAAGTTCTTAAGGTGAATGCATACCTTGACGCTAGGGGTCTAACAACTAAAAATCAAGTCAGAAATCTTGGTGTGTCTCTAGAGTCAGACCTTAGTTTCAGTAGTCATGTCAAAGCAATAACTAAATCAGCACACTATCATCTGAAAAATATTGCAAGAATTAGATGCTTTGTTTCAAGTCAAGACTTAGAGAAACTTGTGCATGCTTTTATCACCAGCAGGGTGGATTATTGTAATGGACTCCTCACTGGCCTTCCTAAAAAGACCATAAGACAGTTGCAGCTCATACAGAACGCAGCTGCCAGGATTCTGAGCAGAACCAGAAAATATGAACATATCACACCAGTCCTCAGGTCTTTACACTGGCTCCCAGTTACATTTAGGATTGATTTTAAAGTATTATTACTGGTATATAAATCTGTCACAGTGTCTAGTTGTGTTTCACTGGGTTATCACTAGAGGTTCTCATTCTCATGGTGTCATTCACATTTACTACATTTCCCAGCATTCTAGTCTGTCACTCATCTAATTATCACACTCAGCTGTATCCCGTCACCTTGTTAGTTCTGTGTATATATATTCCCTGTCTGTGTCAGTGTTTGTTACGGAGTCCTTGTTTAATGTCCCCACGCTTCCGTTCCTGTTGTTGCTTCTTGCTCGTGTTTTGTTGTTTATGTTCTTGGACTGTCTTTGTTGGAATTTGACCCTTGCCTGGACTGGATGTGAGTACGGATTACCCCTTTTTAATAAATACCAGCAATTGGATCTACGTTGTCTGTGTGTGTGTTCGTGACACAAATCATTCAACTGGTTAGGACCTCAATATATTGCAGATATGCTCACTATAAACCCAACAGATCGCTCAGATCATTAGGATCACATCAGCTAGAAATACCAAGGGTTCACTCTAAGCAAGGAGAGTCTGCTTTTAGCTATTATGCCAGCCGAAGCTGGAACCAGCTTCCAGAGGAGATCAGATGTGCTCCTACAGTAGTCACATTCAAATCCAGACTCAAAACACATCTGTTTAGCTATGCATTTACTGAATGAGCACTGTGCCACTGTTCGTCCGACTGTTTTTACTGTACTTTATTTTATTTTTTAATCTAAACTGTTTAAATTATTCTTATTTGTTTTAATGATTTTAATTTCTTTATTCTAAACTGTTTTAATTATTATTTTTTCTTTTTCTTTTTTCTTTTTTATTTTTATTTCTTCTATGTAAAGCACTTTGAATTACCATTGTGTATGAAATGTGCTATATAAATAAACTTGCCTTGCCTTGCCTTGCCTTGCCTTGAAGCTTTCTTTTTCGTTAGTTTAGCCACTGTTTCAAATAAATACCTTGGATTATGTTTATTTTCTTCTAATAGGATTGAAAAATAAGCAGATCTAGCAGCTTTTAAAGCCTCTCAGTAAGCAATCGAGCTCTCTTTCCACGAAATCCGAAATACCTCTAGTTTAGTTTACTTCCAGTTGCGCTCCATTTTTCTGGCTGCTCTCTTAAGGGCCCGGGTGTGCTCGCTGTACCACGGCGTTGGACTATTTTCTTTAATCTTCTTTAAGCGCAACGGAGCAACTGCGTCTAAAGTGCGGGAAAAGATAGAGTTAAATGTTTCTGTTGCAATATGCAATATCCGGGATGCTGAGATGATGAAACTGATTAGGAAGATTATTGATAAAGTAATCTTTAGTGGCAGAAGTTATAGGTCTAACCAGTGGTGTAAAGTAACGAATTACAAATACTCTCGTTACTGTAATTGAGTAGTTTTTTTTAGGAATTGTACTTTTTTAAGTAGTTTAAAAACAGTGTACTTTTACTTTTACTTGAGTACATTTTAAGTGCTGTATCGGTACTTTTACAGCGCTATTTTCCCTGAACCTGCCGTCGCTACATTTATATTAATATTTATTTTTATAATAAGTCATCATGTGACTCCATGCGTGACTCCCGTCAAATCAAATCGCGCGTGGAAAACTTTGCATCAAACCAGCATCAACAGACTTCGAGACACCTGGCGCCAATTTATTTTGTTCACGAAGTGACTTTCGGAGTGGATCTTGAGCCTGGAGGAAGTTCATGCATTTGTGTCTTCATATAGGCAAAAAAACAGCGCAAGCGTCACACCTCACACGTGCTTCAGTGTGTGTGTGTGTGGTAAATGAAACTGCGTGTCGGCTGCACCATTCATTCACACAGAACATGCAGGATTCGTATTTAAATTGTCTTTGTGGTTTAATAATCACACTATATCGCGATTTGATTTCAAGTTTACTGAACTGCTTTCTATTTATTCCTCAAAAAATTTACAAATTCCGTGAAATTCCGAGTTATAAATTCCTTTTTTATGACTGGATTTTGTCAGCATTTTAGGGGGGGGGCAGGGGTCGTCCAAAACAATGGTAGGGGAAACGCTGTATTTTTAGTGCTAGCAGTCAAAAATAAAACTGTTGGAGAAATATTGAAATACTGTTTCTTTTTTTCTATGAATCTGTGATAAGAGTAAGCTACATTTTCAATTTGCAGGGTATAAGGTGGACTAACATTCATAGCATAATACTCACTACTCACTACTCTTGAGTACTTTTAAAAGGGCTACTTTTTACTCCTACTTTGAGTAGTTTTTAGGACCGGTACTTTTACTCTACTCTCACTACATTTTTTGACAAGTAACAGTACTTTTACTTGAGTATGCTTTTTCAGTACTCTTTCCACCACTGGGTCTAACGTATTTATAACACTGAGTCGGCTTTGCAGCCTTGGCTAAATGTAATTTACATGAGACTAGATAATGATCTGAGATGTCATCGCTCTGCTGCAGAATATCAACGGCATCAACATCTATTCCATGTGATAATATTCGATCTAGAGTATGATTACGACAATGAGTAGGTCCTGACATGTGTTGTCTAACTCCAATTGAGTTTACAACGTCTTTAAATACCAATCCCAATGCATCTTTTTCATTATCTACATGTATATTAAAATCACCAACAATTAGTACTTTATCTGCAGCCAATACTAATTCTGATAGAAAGTCCGCAAATTCTTTGATAAAATCTTTATGGTGCCCTGGTGGCCTGTATACTGTAGCCAGCATGAATCTCAAATGTGATTTATCGTTTACACTATCTATTTTTACATTAAGCACCAATACTTCAAAAGAAGTATATTAAAAGCGAGATTTCTTAGTGGTTTTGAAAATATTACTATAAATTACAGCAACACCTCCCCCTTTGCCTTTCAGACGAGGTTCATGTTTATAACTGTAATCTTGTGGGGTTGACTCATTTAAAATAATGTAATCGTTTGGTTTTAGCCAGGTTTCTGTCAAACACAGCATATCAAGATTATAATCTGAAATCATATCATTTACTATGAGAGATTTTGAAGTAAGGGATCGAATATTCAGAAACACAAGCTTTATCATTTGCTCATCTGTATTATATCTGTTTTTTATTTGTTGAACATCAATTAAATTTTTAACCTGACGTTTTTTGGATTTCCAAATTCGGGGAACAGACACAGTCTCTATATGATGATATCTAGGTGAAAGAGTTTCTATGTGATGGGATTTATCTGACCTTGGTGACGTGAGGCCGCTAGCAGACGGTCGGTTTAGCCAGTCTGTCTGCTTCCTGACCTGAGCCCCAGATTGTCATGTTTTATCACTAAGACTATGAGCCAAATTACTAGAGAGAAGAGCCGCACCAGCCCAGGAGGGATGGATACCATCTCTTTTCAACAGATCAGGCTTGCCCCAAAAACTTTTCCAATTGTCTATGAATTTTATATTATTCTGCGGACACCACTTCGACAGCCAACCATTGAGTGAGGCCAATCGGCTAACTATCTCATCACTCCTGCGTACAGGAAGGGGGCCAGAGCAAATTACAGTGCCTGACATCGTACTTGCGAGTTCACACACCTCTTTAATATTAATTTTGGTGATCTCCGACTGGCGGAGTCGAACATCATTAGTGCCGACATGAATAATGATCTTAGAGAATTTACGATTAGCATTAGCCAGCACTTTTAAATTTGCCTTGATGTCAGGCGCTCTGGCTCCCGGCAAACATGTGACTATGGTGGCTGGTGTCTCTATTTTCATGTTCCGCGTGATCGAATCACCAATTACCAGGGCACAATCAACAGAATTCTCAGTGGGTGTTTCACTGAGTGGGGCAAATCGGTTTGTTATGGGAATCGGAACAGAAGAGTGGTTCTTTGATCCGCGACTACAGCGATCTCTGACAGTCACCCATCTGCCCTGCTGCACGGGCTCTACTTCAGCCGGAACCGAATCATGTAAAGAGTTCACTATGCTAGGCGCATCCAAAACACTATCTAAAGATCTAGCATTCTTACCATCCTCAATTAAAGTTTGGATGCGTGTCTCTAGTTCTGAAGTCTTCTCCGTCAGCCTGACTGTCTCCTTGCATTTATCACATATAAATCCTATATTGCCATCGGAGAAGGCTATACTAAACATGTGACACAGGTGACAATAACAGGACAAGAAGACATTACTCACAGTGTTTGTTGACTGATTTCTTACTTACCTGGACTGGATGAACTCAAAGGCGCGGGCGCGCGAGAGAAAATAAATATATAAATGAGCGCACGGGTGGCACGTTAGCATGCTAACGTTAGCGAGTTACTAGCGTGCTGTGTTAACAATAACGGAAGCTAGAGATGTAAGGTTAATCTGAGATGTTGGGTAAGCTGTATTTAGTAGTATAAACAACTAGATAGTAAATGATGGCTCAAAACATAAAGAAATACGAGGCTCAGGCGGAGCTTACAGCCTCGAAGCAAACAAACACACACCAGGCAGCGAGGCAGACAGGAGCAATCGATCAGCGATCAGACAGGAGATAGACGCCTGATCGTCTATCTCCTGTCTCTCCATTTTAGCTGATTGAATTCGTTGCCAGATAACATTGATGTGTTCTAAGCATCCTGAGAACCCTGGAATGCCCGCTCTGAACAGGTCATGTCTGTGGCAAAGACAGACATTCAAATGCAATGTAATTTTATGTTAGACTTACATAGTCACATTTTCGTCTTTTTTATAGATAAAATAAGATTTTTATAGGTAATTTAAATGTCAAAGCAATGCGTTAAATTTAGGGTTGCTAAAATGGTTGACCATTCAAACGCCACGAGACGGGACACAAAAATCTGAAATCTGCACAGAAAAACAAATGGGTACACCACTCAAAACCAAAATAAGCAGTGTTCCAACCAATCATCGACAGGGGCGGGTGTTGTGAGGTTTTGCGGTTGTGCGGTTGGGTTGGCACGGCTGGACGCGAAGTCGGAGCAAAACCCGCCCCCTGTCGGTGATTGGTTTGAACACTGTTTATTTTGGTTTTGAGTGGTTGTACACCAATGTTTTTGTGTGCAGATCTCAGAGCCTAGGCTGCCTACAGAGACGCATTTTTTTTGACAGCCTGCTTATGAGGCGGGCAGCTAGCGGATCGTTACGAAAAATGAGATGAATGTGATCTCTTATTTTTGGGCCTGAAATCACTGATACAACCTTTAATGTGTGTCATTGTTCTCTACAGGTTGTATAATTGTGGTGTCACAGACGAAGGTTGTGTTGCTCTGGCTTCAGCTCTGAGATCAAACCCCTCACACATGATAAAACTGAATCTGTCTGGGAATAAACTAGGAGACTCAGGAGTGAAGCTGTTCTCTGCTGGACTGGAGAATCCTCACTGTAAACTGGAGAAACTGTGGTAAGTAAGATCAAACGTGACTCTCACATGAAACTGTCACTGTGAATTCATAAAGTATAATCAAAATGGAATAAAATGCAGAGAAATAACTATTATTTCATTAATTACAAGCAAAGCTTTTAAAACAACATGATCAAATGCATCAAATTATGTTTAAGTCTGTTCATATGATGTAAGAGAATTAATATTTGTTAAGCGTTTGCTGTATTTCTCCTGCCGCTGTGAGTTCATGTGTTTGATCTGTAAATGCTTGAACACTTGAGCTGCTCCTCATTAAGGTGATTCTGCAGGATTGATAGTCACACCAAAAAACACACTTTGACATCGTGATATACATTTAACACCCTTAACTTTAAACACACTCAATCTCAGCACAGTCAGGATTAACACAGTCCAAATTATTTTAATTTTAGGAGGAAACTAGATACTATAGAGATTTTTCTCCAGGTTTAAAGTCTACATCATGTCAATGTCATGTCAGATTATGATGGAGAAACACTATAGTACATCGATGACACGTCAGTGTCTGTATTATTAATGAGACTGCGTGTTCTTATCCTATGAGAAGACATTTCTCTTATTCATGACAGCACATGGTGTTTTTCTATGACAGGCGCTTCAACCTGTAAAATCCCGCAGTAGTTTAGAGAGGCGTTCATGGGTCGCAAGTGTGTGTGTCTATAGTGCAAGAGTTGAGGGAGTTACAGGCTTGCCCCGTGATGCTGTCAGCCCGAGACTCGCTGCGGGCGTTTGGTTGGCCAGAAACTACCGACACAATCAAACTGTGTGTGTGTGTAACAAGCCTTTTTCTGAGAGCTATGAGAATTTCTTTCTTCTGTCACTATCCATCTTTATTGTCAGTGTCCTGAAGGTACGGCGATTTGTGATCTACGCAACCGGTTTTTATGACATTTGTATGAGAAAATTATTGACATATTTATAGATTTATAGTGAATGTGTATAAACATTTATACTGTTAAAGGGAAAATACAGATTGTGTTCAATGATTTGGTAGGAATTGAACTGTCGGCTCTAAAATCCTCCAGTTTCCCCCTGATATGTAGTGAGAGCCGGCATGGGCAGATCACAGTTGCTCGTCCCTCTCTCTCTCTCTCCTCTGTCTCTCTCTGCCACACACACTCCCTCTCTCCTTCTCACAGGCGCAAACACACATTTAAGAGGATTTTTCAGAATGATTGTGAGGTAGACTTGAGCTGAAAGAGGGGGTTTTTATGACTATTTTTTGTTCATTCCATTTAACCTCTTTTACAATTTTTCTATATTTTTATGTGATAAAGTTTTAATTTGCTATATTAGCTTTTATATAATCACTGAAAAAAAGGTCTCATCTCGTTATTACGACAAAAAATAATCAGTATGTGGCAGCAATGCACCACCGTACAAACTGCCTTGAGATCAGGCTGAACTATAGACCCCTTTTGCACCGACGTCACAGTTACGTCACACCGTTAGCTGGAGGCGAAACAAACGGACAACTGGAGGCGGCTAATACAAACCAGCACAAATTCGGCTACATAATAAGCTTAAATTATTATTATTATTATTAAATGTCATCTTGTTGTGTTGTTGGGTGCAAAAATCAATGAAAAATGAATATGCTGTGTATGCTAGAATTTTTATTTCTAGAAAATATTCACATCATTAACATAATGTCACACTTTACATTGTCTTCTCGGCGCTGGCTCGGCAGAACTGCGGATCGTACCACACAAGTCTTGCACATGACCATTCAGCACATAGTTATTATAGGCATCTAAAGATTTATATGCCCTCAGTTTCTCGTTACTCTCGGTTTCTCTATCGGATAACTTAGGTTTAGAAGTCAGGCCTCAACCAGAGGTAGCGTTTACGTTAATCCTGTCAGATCGTCCATCCATTGAGTGAGCGCGTACGGGTCAGCCAATCTGGTTCCGTCCGTTAAAATGAACTTTTGCAAATAACAATCATGGTCCTGGACACTGAGTGACCTTGCACATTAAGATAAAATCTGATTTTCTCCAGTCATTGTTAAAAAACAAGCTAACAAAACTTGCAAATAAACGTTAGTGAAGCCGCCAGAGGGATCGTTCTGCCTCCACCTAAGCTCCGCCCACAAAAAAAGTCACCTTGTTTACTAACTGAAAAGGGGTCAATAGAGGGTATGCGCATGACATCACCGTCGGCCGGAGTGAATGCGGTCACGCCCACTAAGTGGCAAAAAGACTGAGCGGCTGCATTTGTTTTCAGCGTGAATGCCGTGAAAAACACACAAAACACATCTAAAACGGGAAAGAGCTTTGCGATTGACTGTACAACTAGATTTGACCAGAAATCTGAGGTACTGTATATTTTTACAGACTGTAAAAAGCTACAGAACAGACTATATTCTGCATAATTGGATGTTTTTAAATAAACACTGACAAAAAGCTATACAAGTTTTAGGGCTGGACGATATGATGATGTACAGTATAACATTAATGTAAGTCATCACTCGGATTTAGACCTATCTATATTGTATTTATATAAAACGTTTACAGGCAAATTTTCTTTATTTATTTCCCGGGCGTCGAAATCAGGCACATATAAATGTCAGGAAACACGATTCCTGGCTGCATGTCAATATCCATGGATCACTGGATCTTTGATAAGTTGTAAGGAACACTATATCGAGTCCAACTTTTAGTTTAAACTGATAATAGTTTGTTTTACTCGCGTTTTCGCAGTTTCCCCTATTAACTGCTTGATACATGAAGTTAAATGGAAGACAATATAGATTCCGTAACATGGCCAGACAGACAACAAATTCGAAAAAATAGAGATATTGTGCAAGCAATATATTTAACTTACTAAGTTAGTCCAAAAGCATGACGGCCAGGTCAGCATCGGTCGGGCACCCCTCCTCCTCCTCTAGCCAGCGAGCGAACGCTGGACCAATGTTGATCCTCGTCCTGGCTTTTAGTTTATCACTCTCCCTTTTTCTTTTTCTTTTGTGTCCTCTGACAAAATCTTTGCCTTCTTCCGAGTAGCTGTTGGTTCAGCCATGACGACAGCATACAGACGGCAATCAAATGCGAGTTGAGCTCTCACGTTAGAATTTGGGGAAGTGACGTACGCCGTAAAGCGGTCGAATTTTGTAGTTCTTTTTGTGCTCGGGTTCCTACCCGCAACCCGAAGTTACATAGTGCTAGTAAAAGCGATACAGACACCTTCAGGCTACGGCAGACGTGTCATTCAACCTATTGTAAGTCGATGTAGCATCTCATTGGGTTTTGGTAATATATTATAAAGGTTGAAAAGTTCGACAGTGTGCCTTTAAGAATCAGGGTGGACACACTGGAATGTAGAAGCTAAAAACTGCAGTGTAATGCCACAAAAGACAAAAAATCTGTAGTGTACATGTATGACCACTTTCAAAAAATAAAAGCTTTGACATGGCAATTTTGTCTTATTTGTGTGTTAATTGAATTAAACTAAAACCTTTTTATTTCTATTTATTTGATGTTTTGTTCTGGGTGAAATATATTTCTCTTAAATATTACAGATTAAAAAATAAAAGAAAATGTGCTGAGTTTCAGTTCGTGGCGCGCTCCAAAGATCTATAAAGGAAACAGAGACATTCCGTTTGTTTTCGTTATTTGACTAAATCTGAATATCTTTTGTAAATTCATGAATTATGCCTTGCTTTTATCTGTACGACCATAAATTACGGAGTAAGAGTTTACTCTCTTGGAAGGAAAAAATCCAGCGTTTGCCCCGCCGCCCCACGCGCGCACACACAAAAATCTTGAATTGCTAACTTGATATCGCAGCCTGTTCATTATTAAAATAAAATACAGTCAAGCAAACATATAAAATGTTACAGCGCTCAATTTGAATAGTCTGTAATATAATCTGTGACGTTTAGCGTGACGGCCTCACTGTGCTGTTATATGGGAAAGATGATATTTTACGTCAATAATGCCAAGTACAAAGCTTAGTCTACATATTAGGCCTAATGCTGCGTTCACACCAAACGCGAATAGACAGCCTGGCGGTCAATGTAAAGACACGTTTACGCTGTACAAAAGGCACTCGTTACTAAAGATTTTAAGAACTATGTAAAAACTCCATAGTAACCATCTGTGACAACTACCAACCACCTAGTAACACCATAATAACCACCAAAAATACCTTTGCAACCGCCCTGAACACCCTAGCAACTGTATAGAAACGCTCTAGTAACCACCCAAAATACCCTAGCAACCACCCAGAACACCTTAGCAACTGCCTAGCAACGCCCTAGCAACCACCCAGAACACCTTAGCAAATGCCTAGCAATACCCTAGCAACCACCCAGAATACCTTAGCAACCGCCTAGCAACACCATAGCAAACACCCAGAGCACCCTAGCAACGCCTGAGCAACCATCTGTGACAACTACCAACCACCTAGCAACACCGTAGCAACCACCAAGCAACACCATAGCAACCACCCAGAATACCTTACCAACCACCCAGAACACCCTAGCAACTGCATAGCAACCACCCAAAATACCCTAGCAACGCCCTAGCAACCAACCAGAATACCCTAGAAACCACCTAGCAACATCCTAGCAACCACCTAGCAACACCATAACAACCACCCAGATCAACCCTAGCAACCGCCCAGCAACTACCCAGAACACGCTAGTAACGCCCTAGCAACCACCTGAACAACATGAATAAGCCATATCTCAGCACCAGAACATTATACAGACATGTTTGTTGGCTCGTATGGAATCATTTACCACACTCTAGCAACCGAGTGGCGAGTTTTGCCACTGCAAGCACCACTCACATTTTCTTCAGGAAATGTATAATCTAATCTAGATTATATGAAACATTATTATTCTAATGTAGCAACCAACAGACTTTAGTGCATAAGAACATAGTTCGTGTCTGGACGTGCGAATGGATTCAAAATGTTCAAGCGTCCAACTAGACGTGATAGACGCGAATTTGACGCTTTGTTTCTCGCCTTGAATATATATCCATAGAAGCTGACATGGCATTAAAAAAAGAAAAGAAAAGATAGATATTATTATTAGTAGTAGTATAGCCCAAATATTATTATTATTATAAACTATTTCCTTAGAAATAATGATTTTTATACTGTACAAACTGTATATTGAATCCCCTAATCCTAACTGATGTAATCTAACAACTTGATGTAATTTAACAACTAATGAATATTTGTATATATTTAATATTGACAGCATTATGTTATTTACTTTTTAAGTGTCATGTTTATCTCTGGATATAGGCTTAATGTGGGTCATTGTTCTCTACAGGCTGAATAAGTGTGGTGTGACAGATGAAGGTTGTGGTGCTCTGGCTTTAGCTCTGAGATCAAACCCCTCACATCTGAGAAAACTGTATCTGTCTGGGAATAAACTAGGAGACTCAGGAGTGAAGCTTTTCTCTGCTGGACTGGCGAATCATCACTGTAAACTGGAGTTTCTGGGGTAAGATCATCTCTACCATAAAGACTCGGAGTGAATAAGGATTAAAGGGTTAGTTCACCCAAAAATGAAAATTATGTCATTAATGACTCTCCCTCATGTCGTCCCAAGCCCGTAAGACCTCCGTTCATCTTCGGAACACAGTTTAAGATATTTTAGATTTAGTCCGAGAGCTTTCTGTCCCTCCATTGTAAATGTATGTACGGTATACTGTCCTTGTCCAGAAAGGAAATAAAGACATCATCAAAGTAGTCCATGTGACATCAGTGGGTTAGTTAGAATGTTTTGAAGCATCGAAAATACATTTTGGTCCAAAAATAACAAAAACTACGGCTTTATTCAGCATTGTATTGTGTTCCGGTTCTGTTGTGGATCCGCGTTCACGAGTCCGCAGTGACGCCGCTGACGTAAGACGCTGCTGACGTGTGTCTGGTGCGTCCGTGTATTCGGGTTCAAATAAATATGGCTGGGCAAAAAAATTTAAGCCTTCCTCTGTGTGGAAATCCTTAGACACTTTTGTGAAGATTGTTTTGTTTCCAGCGTGCGTCTCCCTCAGACTGTAACCGAAGCTCGGGCGCACCAGACACACGTCAGCAGCGTCTTACGTCAGCGGCGTCACTGAACGCGGATCCACAACAGAACCGGAAGACAATACAATGCTGAATAAAGTCGTAGTTTTTGTTATTTTTTATTTTTATCATGAGGGTGAGTCATTGATGACATAATTTTCATTTTTGGGTGAACTAACCCTTTAATATGTACAGTAGATAGTGTATACAATATATGTTTGGTGTAAGTCCAGACAACATAGCCTAATTAAATTAAAAACATGCGTTTTTCTTTGCCTCTCTCGCGCTGGATCTCTTTTAGCAAGTTTATTTAGTCTCCCTCGCTGCGCCCGCCGGGTCTCTCTCGAAATTAAACATTTAAAAACATGTAAAAACACATCATACAGCTGATAATACTGTATATGTCACTGTGTGTCAGCCATACAAATCACGAAAAAAATATGTAGCCTTTAATTGTTGCTTCAAAGACACAGCATGCCTTGTTGAATTCACCTTACAATAACTTCAATTGAAATTTTGTGTGAAAAAAAAAACTTTAAATAGGCTACAATAAATAAATTACAATATTTATAATTTAATAAGATATGGGGCCTACATTTGGACACAGATTTATCCTTACAATAATTTTGACTGCTCATCATGCTGGTTATTCGACACTCTCCATATGAAAGAGGAACATTAACACCTTTGTCCAGCAACTGTCCCTCCAACCCCCCACAGGCTATCGGAGTCTGAGGCTGACTTAACACAAAGAGAAGTCGCAATTCACACTTAAATCGCTATTCTAGACAGTGTTGATAATGAAGGAATTAAATGATTTAAGTTACATGTAGACTAGTGATATTTCTGTCATAAAAGTTTATTACTAAATATTTCATTATTTCAATAATTGATGAAATAAAACTGTTTTGGGCCTGCCTTTTCCAAGCAAAACTAAATATAATCTGAAAAAAACGCATGTTAATGTGTTGTCATGAACAAAAAACTCAATATTATATTTTACAGGGATCTTTGGATCCTTAACCAGGCATGCAATTAATTAAGTTTTTTTTTTGTAGCTATTATTCAAATAAATATCGAACCACGGTGCTTCGTGGTAATGCTGCTAAATTAAATAACATTTATAGAATAATTATGAACTTAAATGAAACAGTATCGCAACATTTCGACAAATAAATTATTTGATCTGTTTTTACATTTTAATTCAGGGCGATTTAGCCTACAAAATGGAGCGAGATTTTCACCCTTGTCTTGTCATTTTCTCATTGGGAAGCGCTTACATTGAGTATAGATCCTCTGTACCTCTCGTTTTCATATGGATTACATAATCAGATAACATTTATTAGCCTAAATATTTAGACATTTAAAGACTTTAGACATAGCCGATTTCTTATCGTGACTGAGCTGAATCGGCTTTTGGTTCATTTTTGTGACGCGCAGTTCCCGGAGACAGAGACGACAGATAAACTGTTGTCGTTAGCCTAATAATATGAATACAAGTTTACAGTTTTGAACGATGTAAGCTAGGCTACTCTTATCTGTATGACCAAAAAATTACGGAGTCGCCTATTAAGTTATTTTAGCTGTAATGAGAAAAATAAATTGGCAGAATAAAACCCGACTTTAGAAAAATGCATAGGGCCACTCGGCGTGGTGTGCCAAAACACTTATAAACTTCAATATTTCATTCAAAATAATCTCAAAACGCTTTGTGAAATTTGAAAAGCCGTGCATGCATGAAGGCCACTGGAACTAATGAACAACTGAAACGCTGGTTTTGATTGTATTGTTTGTCGTTTAAACGTGCCTGTTGCATATCTCTATTTTATATATTTGATATGGTCTATTGGTGAAGTAGCCTAGCATTGATTACTGTGGAGGGAGGGGTGTGGGGATTAAAATAATTCAGCAGAAGCAGGGATGTTTAGACCAGAAGGAAATCCCCGTCCCCCCTGGCAAATCACACTTTACTTAAAACCATGTTTTTAAAAACTCTAGGTTGTAGGGAATCAAAAAAAAAAAAAATATATATATATATATAGATATAGATATATATAGATATATATATATATATAGATATAGCCTATATATAAAAAAATTTTTTTTAACAGAACTGCTTTTGAAATTACGATTGGTAGCCTATTATTATACAGATGCAAAGTCGTTCTGTTGGATTTGTTCCTTAGTGTAAAATGGAAATGCATGGTAATTTTATTTGATAAATATAAGCAAAAAACTGTATGGTGTAACAGAGTTTTAGAGCTAGACAAATCTCTCTGCATTAATGAATATAAAATTTACAGTAGACCATGTTTGATCGGGATTTGAACCCGTGTCATCTTGATGGTCGAACCGTAAGTTCTACCGCTTGACTATGAATTTACTTACTGAGAATTTCCCAAACTTTCTCACATGAGCGAGAAAACGTTTTGTCGTTAGCCTGTGAGTGTAGGCCTATAGCCTACTGCATGAATAAAAGTAGACATTTTACAGTTTTAAAAGATGATATCTTATCTGTATGACCAACAATTACGGAGTAGGCTTTAGCCTATTAAGTTCTTAGCTGTTATGAGAAAAATAAATTCAAATGAACGCGCCGCCGCGTTTGTCAAACTCTAATTCAACATACCAGAATAAAGCCAGATTTTAGAATAATGCATAGCGCCACTCGGCGTGGTGTGCCAAAATATCCTAATTATAAACTTCAATATTTCATTCAAAACCATCTCAAAACGCTTTGTGACATTTTAAAAAGCCGTGAATGTATTAAGGCCACTGGAACCAGGATTGTAACTGACGCGCTGCATGTCTCAATACAGGAGCAGAAGCGCTGGTTCAGATTGTATTGTTTGTTGTTTAAACGTGCATGTTGCATATTTAAAAATATTTGTTAAAAATAAATGTTTGTTGTAGGCTTATTTGGAAATGACCATAACTTGTAGTATTTCATCCTTACTGTTAATTGCCCCACTTACGTTTTGCTAAATATCCTTTTGCGCCACCTGGCGGTCATTTCGCGAACTACTTTGAAATGCGACTGGTTTATTTTTACGGCGGTGGATTTGCCGCGGCGGTAATAGGCATTCTGGTTGACTACCTACTGTACTTTAGTAAACGTTATTTTTACATGTACACATCCAAACTATATTGCTATAGCCCACTGAGATTTCTTCTAATCGCGATATACTAGTGTCTGTAATGACAACATTTCGTTGACTAATTTTGGATAGATTATAAAGTTTTTGCTATAAAATAGACATCAAATAAGCTTTAATTAGACAGTTTCTGCTCATATGTAAAATATATAGGATGTTTTGTCACAAATAAACTAATCAACTGTTATAGTGTTTGTTCCAATGCAAGCTATATCAAAATAATGAATCCTTAACTTTGAAATATGTATGATAAAATCTATTGCCTACTTTAAAAAATAATACTTTATAAGACATTTATGGAAAAAGACAATTTTATTTTCAAGATGTTTCCAACTCAAACTTTGAACCAATTCTGCAGAATTGCCCATACAACCTATTTGACCAGGATTTGTTTCCAGGTATGACTAAAAATGTGCTTTTGGCTTTCATTTATATTTTGATTGTTTGTATATATATATATATATATATATATATATATATATATATATATATATATATATATATATATATATATATTTATATATTTATTTATTTATTTATTTATTTATTTATTATGTATTTATTGTCCTTGCATTCTTTCTTGTGTGACACCCCTGAATGAAAGGCTCATTATTATGCAGGGTCATTGTCTGCTCAGGTGAGAACCACTTAATTATTCATGATAGGGGTTGGGCCGTTCACGCCCATCCGCATATTGCCTTTGCAAACAAAAAAATGTTTTTCACAATTTAAAACAATCTATTGTTTTATGTGAATGATTAGACAGGATGATTTTCAGATCATTTTGAAGCCTAAACTCTAGGCGACAACATCCATTAGTCAAAAGTCTTGTGGACACATATTTAGTGTGTGTTTTGTGGCCTTATTTCAGAAACTTTATTTTTTTTGTTTTTTCAATAACCATGCATAAACAATATTCTCTCAAAAATACAAACATGTACAAACATGTCGCTAACATATTATGGTAGCCCTGTTTGTGCTAAATAGTGTAATTACACCAGTGCCATTAATATGTTTCTAAGCAACTGAAAAAAGCACAAATGTCAGGGCATGTCAAAACATCTCAAGGACCCCAAAAACACCTCAGACCTTAGAGGGTTAAATATACCAATACTGTTATCTCAAACATGGAGAGGCTTCTTCATGATCTCAACTAACAGATTCTGCAAAAAAGCGGAAATCACAAATTTTGGAAAAAAACGCTTGTTTCTCATTTTGCTCGCAAGTTGTGCTGCCGACTTGTGTCCCTGGTTTCTGTGACGGGTCACATTTACTGAAGCGATCGAGCCACTCCAAACAATGAAACATTATTCTTACCATATTATACATATCTACGTGTGAGCAGATATCCACAAACACAGTATTTAACAGTAAACACAGGTCTAAACATTATAATATTCACCATGAATAAAAAACCCATATGAGCCTATACTGTTAAATCGTGCTGTTTAATTATCGAACATGTAAACATTCTCGTGTCGTACATGTAGGCCTATATACATTTAGCATTAGGCTTCATGTTTTTACTCAAATCACATTTCATAACGTACATTTTAGTCTGCCACCAGTTTAACTAGCTACAATGTAAAGTTTATGCAACAATAACATGCTACTATTAGTGTCTTACCTTAAAAATCGTTCTCATAATCAAATCGTGTTCTTCTAATTCTTCTGAGGTAAATCCAAGGTAAACAGCACAGCACAAACACAGTCTTTCAAACTCAATGAAAAGCAGAGCAGTACTGAAGTCGCTGATTCTTTGTTTTGAGGTGATGAGGGCGGTAACAGCTCTGCGTTCCTCCGCGTGGATCATTTGCATGTGAACAGCTCTTGCGCGTGTGGGTGTGGTCACAGTAGCGCTAATCAGCTTGGGCTAGAGAAACTGTACATGTCGTTGCTTTCATACGAATTACTTAAACAGAGAATATTTGTTTTTGATATGATTTACATCATTTAAAAATGGAGACTTCAAGCTTCGTAAAGACATGTTTCATGTCACAGTGACAAGCATTCGCTGAGTTATAGGTCATTTTCTGACGCGTTTCAGAATGAACTTCACATTGAGAGAGATGGGAGAACGCGCATCATGTTTATTTTCTTTATTTTACGAAAAACACAACATTTTGTTTTTATTATGAGTGTACACAAATAAAAGAAGACATTTAACAGTATTGGATGATGAGTAACACTTATATGTAAGATCAAAATCAACAGAGTATATTGAGTTTGTTTTGTACTGATAAGAAAAAAAGTGAGCAGATCACGCCGGCGTGATTGCCGACCCCAGAGGGTTAAGCACACTCTCTCTCACACACACACACAGGCACACACAATGTTCCTTAAAATGCTTACAAATACATTAAGCACACTCTCTCTTTCTCTCTCTCTCACACACACACACACACACACACACACACACACACACACACACACACACACACACACACACACTTCTTAAAATACCTACAAATACATTAAGCACACTCACTCACACACACACACACACATTCCTTAAAATGTTTACAAATACATTAAGCACACTCACTCTCTCTCTCTCTCTCTCTCTCTCTCTCTCTCTCACACACACACACATTTCTTAAATTGTTTATAAATACATTAAGCATTAAAGCACATTCACACACACACACACACACACACACACAAAGGTCCCTAAATTGTTTACCAATACATTAAGCACACTCACTCTCTCTCTCTCTCACACACACACACATGCACATTTCTTAAATTGTTTACAAATACACATTAAGCATTAAACATTCACACTCACACACTCACACACTCACACACTCACACACTTACACACACGTTGGGTTTCCATGTTTTATGGGGATTTTCCATAGAATTAATGATTTTTATACTGTACAAACTCTATAATCAATCCCTTAATCCTAACTGATGTATTTCCACAATATGAACTAATGAGTATTTGTATATATTTAATATTGACAGCATTATGTTGTGGTTTTATTTGTTTAAAGTGTCATGTTTATCTCTGGATATAGGCTTAATGTGGGTCATTGTTCTCTACAGGCTGAATAAGTGTGGTGTGACAGATGAAGGTTGTGGTGCTCTGGCTTTAGCTCTGAGATCAAACCCCTCACACCTGAGAGAACTGCATCTGTTTGGGAATAATCTAGGAGACTCAGGAGTGAAGCTGCTGAAGGATATGAGGGATGATCCACATTATGAACTGGAGACACTATGGTAAGAATAGTTTTTAACGATTTTCATCATCATATTTTCATAAGATGCGATCATCAGATAATGAGTCTTAAATTCAGCTTCAGTTTCTGTAGGTCTCTGAACTTTAAACTGTGTTTAATATGAGTTTAATTCTGCTCATACTGTTGTGACTGATTGTGAAAATAATATGAATGTTTTTTTCAGCTTTTCCCCTTAAACTGTCTCTATAGGCATCTTCACACAGCCGAGTTAACAGGGCTCTCAAGTCTCACGCATTGGCCGTGAGACACACGCAATTCAACTATTCAAACGTTGTATTCGAGGCGCAGGCACACAAAGTGAAGTGTCCTGCCACCAGCACGTATCTCGGCCAGATTGCGTTCGTTAATAGCTAGGCATCATAGATGCGCGAAGCCGCGAATGCGTGGAAGTTGACGTAACATTCAAATGTGCAACAAACACTTACAACACTGTTGTGGCAAAAATTCTCAAACAAACATCACTGCGTAAGAGACACTCAGAGTCAAATTATATAAAATAGAAGTATTTATTCTTGCAAGAATAGGAGCAGTCTAATACACAGTTGTTACCCTGTGCAGAAGAGTGACACACCCCCAAACAGACTGAACTAGCTTTTATCTTAGTTTCAAGGCCTTCTTCCCCCCCAGAGCCTTCCTCCCAGTAGTTTTCCATAGACGTCACTAGTTGGCCCACTAAGCTCCCCTGCACCAAATGGCCTTCTGACATCTAGGTCAGAGGTCCTTGTTCGTCTGTTCTCTGGCGTGTCTCCCTCTTCTGCCTCCCCAGGTACATAAACAAAATCCTCTCTCACTACAAGTGAGAGACACACATGTGACATTCTTTGAATCATCTATATTTAACTAAAGATCAATGAATATCATTAAAATTGCCACTACAACTCCTCACTTTTTATCATTCTGATTACCCATAATCACAATAATAAACAATAAGACAAATTTTAAGTCATATCATCACACTTATACTTTTCATCTCTGATTTTTGCATAAATGATCACTCTCCTTGAACCTGTGAAGAAAAGTTTAGAATGAAGAAGCATAAGGCTGTTTTTGTGGGGGAAAGGCCCCGTAATATTTTAGCAAGCAAGTAAACATTTTACTGCGCCGGGCTAAGCGAGAAATCACTGTTCCTGCGCTCCTGTAAACAGACCCTCAGTCACGACAGTAAGGAAAAGTTAGTTACAACATAGCAAGGAAACAACCAGATAAAAGTATAATAAAAAATCCCTCAGTTTCAAACCCTATCTTTGTACGCCATCTCGTAACACGGATGACTGCTGCTTTTAACCCCCTTTAAATCTTTTGCCCTTAATCTTTCTCAGAAAATAAACAAATAGAAGAAAAACAAACAGAACATACATTTAACACATATCTCACTGTAGCTCCCGCTACCTGTATCGTCACATAATTTTGTTCATCCTTGGGATAGACTGTCATTTTCACCAATTGAACAAACAGCAGGTTTTCACCTGTCACTGTAATCATATTCACCCATGAATAACAAAATTATTAGAATAACAATCCTAACTCCTATCATTAAGCCTTTTCCATTAATCTACGCCCATCTCCATATTTCATCTCGGTTTTCCTAACCATCCTTTGTTCACTTCTAATTCACTTTAGTAAGCTCTATTTAATGCCATATTTAACAAAATCTAACCAGAGAAGTCTTATAATTTTATCCATTCTTCTAACCAATGCAGTTGTTCAAAATTAACTCTAATATTTCCATTACGGACACAATCAATATATTTTCTACATTTACAATCAAATCAATACTTTTAATTCAAACATGCTGTGGTTCTACTTAATAAGCTTCAACAATTATCCCTATAATTTACATTAATTAATAGATCTTCTCTTCCCAAAAACATTTTCCTTAAATATTTCCTAATGAATAAGTAACCAATCAAATCTTTTGATCTACTGTATATCAATACTAAGCCCTATTTTGATTTAATCAAATCAAATCCTCAAAATAATCACAAAACCACATTCTTCTGTTAAACTTAAACCATCAGTTGGCAGTTGGTTCCTCCAGGTGTGTTGATCATCTCGTTCGCCCCACGGACGTTCCGTGTTCACCAGGGTGACACTTTGCATGCCGTTGCAATGGTTTTTTCCCTCGTAGGTTCGGGAGGCACGTTACTAGCACGTCCTTGAATCCCTCACTTTGTGCTCTATTGCATGGTTGAGGCCTGTTGGTGTTGTCTAGGGTGAGAGGCTTGGACCCAGGTGTCACATTCTCCAACCATTTTCTGATCCTTTAAGGTTTTCCCTTAAATCACGACCGCACCCCCACTGGAGTGAACCATTTCTTGCCTGCTTTCACCTGTGAATGGAGACCTTAAGTATTTTGTTAGTGACCGCTTGTCTAGCCGCTCGTCCCCTTTTGGTGTGACCTGTGGAATCAACCTGAAACATTATCACTGTATAATTTCTCGCTCACTTAATAGCACTCAGGATCCTTTTCCCCTGAAAAACAATATTTATACATTTGGAACAGAATCAGTTCTGTTTTCTGCAACCCATCCTGACATTCTGTAAAAGGAAAATTTAAGTTATGCGCTGCGCAGGTGTGGCACCTTTCTTTCTGCTACAAAAACAATCCAGGCCAGGATAGTTAGTCAAATTCATCCGTAACCATTATTTTATAGGGGACATTCTCCCCTGTATCCAAAAGTCTGCATGCTCTGTAAAGAAAAACAAATGTAGAGGTTATTTTCAGATAGTAAAATACGTAGTTTCTTTTGTCTGCTGTGCTGCCACGGCCTTCGCTGCTGCATCTGCCCTGGCGTTCCCTGTTGAAACAGTCCTGCAAATACATGTACAGACAGCAAATTTTGTTTGGGACCCAAGTAAACCATATTTGGCAATTGTTACCATCCCCCTTTTGATGGATGACCCCGCTCATTCATCAATTTAAACTAATTTGATTTGCCATCAACACCAACCCAAACGGCGTCCTTCAGCCAAATTTTGCCCAGACATCCTTCTCTGCCTCTGAAACAAAATATTACATTCTTCACTTAAAGCCCAATCTCATCTTCTTATCGAAGTATTTGAAGGGCAACGTCCCTGAGTCTCACAGCGAATCCTGCTTTTCAGGCCTGTTGTTTGGTCTCAAGTCAGCCATCACAAACATTTCTAAAGTCATCAATTTTCCCTATCAGGTCAGGTCGTGCTGTACAGACTTGGTCAATGTCAGTCAATCATTTCTCCCCCTTTGTTCACAATTATCATAAATGTTAAGGGCTCTCTTGATACTTCGAAATTGACTTAGCCAATATGTCATTTTGTTGTTGCCATCAAATCTACAACATTTTCATTTATCTCAGCCCATGCCAGATGGTGATCTACAACTACACAATTCCAATTTACACAAATACTTACACTGATCCAGAACATAATTCAAATCGACATCCTGCATGACAAAAGTATTACTACCAGACAGAGCTTGATGTCCAATCAACTTAAAGCTCGTCCCATGTTCTGTATTGTCTTTTCAACCGTTCCACTCAGAATTATCGGCTGCTTTAAAATTTGTCATTTGCCTTAACCCATCTGTAATGATAAAACTGTTCTGTTCTAATTTCAATACTGTTCTAATATTAGTACCCCAAACTAATACATACAAGACATAAAGTGCTGTCACCATCACACACACACTCATACTAGACACACATATGTTAACTGCTCATTCTCAATGTTTGCCCTTTCCTTATATCATCGTTAAAAGGATTTAAATTTTAAATAAGATTTTAACCTTTCCATTTTCCTGTAGCTTCTATCTAATTTTACATGGTCTCTTAACCACTTTCAAAGCATGTCTTGTTCATTATTCATTAGATTTTTTAGACAAGTCATCTGGGTTGTTTTGGTTCATTATCACTATTTTCCTTCAGCTTGCTCTAGCAGGCCGATAACAGAAAGACAGACACAGTTACCATTCCTTCCTCCGCTCAAGCAGTCTCTCTCACTATAAATAAATTTCTAAGACTGTAACTTATACACAATGTAATATTAAATTCATTACAATAACCTTTGACCATCCACCTTTGTTATCCAGACTTAAATCTACAAAGCTGTCTTCATCTTTAGTCACCACCATGTCTAACGACCTTCAGGAGTTAAAACCCATGTTATAGACTAGTTCTAAATCAACTTCTATACATTTTCCTTGCCCATAAGGCAACCGACATCAAAAGTTTTATTACTGTCTCCACAACAATTAATAATGGCAATCCCCTCACGGTCTCAGCTGGCTCTTGAAAGCCCATTGCCATTAGCTCTTTGTCTATAATTTTCTTCTCCTCAGGGTGTTGTCCCCCCTGGTATAGTTGCAGACACTTGTCACAATGAAAACAAGCCATACAACTAATGCAGTTTCTTCTGGCGAGTGGTATATATAGAGGAGCTTTGCTTTATTGGGGAGACATGCCGTAACTCGTCACCGCGTCATCTCCCCTTAACGGCATAAGGACGCTGCTGGCCTCACAGCTCCTGCTCAACTCTCATACCTGTCTCACATAAAACACCCCCATTCAGGAGATGCCCAGTGACTTTACGTGACCCCCCTGCCTTAGGTTGCCCCCTGTCTGGCCAAAGAAGGTCTTACCCGTCATCGAGGTGGTCACTCGTGCCCACTGGTGACCGCTTTTTTCCCATCACAGAATCTTTGACCGTTTTCTTCAACAAAATCTGTTGTTCTCTGGAGCTTAGGAAAAGCACGTTCAAGAGTCACCAGAGCCATTCCCATTGCCTAATAGTGTTCACACAGGGAGACAGGTTAATAACAGCTGTATTTAATCACTTAAATCCATTATTTTATCTTAAAAGCAGAAACCTGGCTGCTTAGACTATACTCAGCGAATTTGGATCATCCGTACGTTCAGTGAACTTTACCTGTAGACGGAGCCATCGGTCCTGAATGGTGGAGACTAAATGAGACAAAGTTGTTACTGATCCTAAAATGAGCTAATCAAAATGTCACCTCTATCGTTTAAGGCCTGTATTATTATTTTAAAGACTTCTTTAAAGTCATTCAGTTTTACATTTAAAACTGTGTCTATGATTCTTCAACTGAAACTGTGCTTTACTACAAATAGCTTATCACAGATAACAGCTTTTAGCTGACATTGAATGAGAGAGACTCTGAGGCATTCAGGACTGGCACACTGCACTCTCATAAACTTCTAACATCAAACTTTTATCTACCATCCTATAGTTCTATCCCAGCTTAAGGCATATTTGCCAGAAATTACATGTGTTTCCAAATAAACATAATTTGTATAGTTGTCTTTATTTAGACATTACAAATTTCCACTCAGATTGAGTCTCTGTTGCACTGGCAGTTTCAGCCACAGTACACATCAGATCCAGATAAGCAAACTGTTTCATTACAGCCAATAATAAACTTATCTTTTGAAAGCAAAAACATCAGCTTCTAGTTCTTTCATGGCCAACTTTTCAAGCTGTTTGTTTAATCAGCATTCAGCAACTGTTAATCCAGTATTGCTTCTGCTTACTTGATCTTAAATAATTATTCCAGTTCTCAATAACGTTTCACATTTCTCAATCAGCATTTTAGTTGTCAAGTTCTCAATTACGTTAACTTTGACAAGGCTAGCACTCTCTGCTTGATACATCTTTTGCAATTATTATAAATCATTCGTGAGATTAGTCTCTCTCCTTAATCTAAACCCTTTCTAAAATGTTTAATTAAAACACAATCATCCTGTTAGTTACTTTGATATATTTTGCAACTCACATTTGTTGGAGTCATTAATTTTACATCAACACTTTAAGACTTCAATCTTTTGACCTTGTTTTCTATCTCTTATTTCTCAGACAAAATGTCAATGTCGTCGTTTAAACACTGATCTACTTTCAAACCCACATTATTATCAGAAAATGTGTCACTATCACATTTTCAAACACCTTCACTCTCTGTCATCTGGTGGGTTCATGTGTCAGCCTCAATTACAGCATCAGACACCTGTCCTTGACTATAGTTTGATCACTGTGAGCTTGCAAACGGCTCCAACTTGCTGCACACTCTTGAAGCAGTGTGTGTCCCATTTCAGGAATGTAAACAGAGCCACTGATAAGCAGTCCTCTGTATTCTTTTACAGTCCACCAGTCGTGGATTTAATCACAATAGCCAAATCATAATCTTCATCATTTTATTGGCGGAACATAATTTCATGAGCAGCACAGAAAATGCTCAAAATATTCGAATTTGTTTTCTGTCTTTACACATTTCTCCCAGCTTATCTTTTACAAAACATCATCTGCAAATCTCTTCAAAGTGAGATCTTCTGAGCAGAGCTGTTTACAGCATTTGCTCTCTTCTGTCTCACTATTTATTTATTTATTTATTTTCCCGGACTGTTCCGTTACTCTTCATAAAGTGTAACAATTTGTACATCATTATTTTCATTACAACTGGTTTGAAGCCTTTTCCCTTCCATCACATGGTTAGTCTGCAGATTCAACTTAATATTATCATTATTGTCTCAGTCTTATCTCTACTGTTTCTCCAAAGCAGATTATATTACTCAGTCCGTAAATTACAGACAACCATTATAGCTACTTGCTTCAATACCCTTATTTTCTTAACATTAATAAAATAAAGCAGATATATCATCATTTCAATCATTATTTTATCAAAATCTAGAATTGTTCCCCATTCTGCTTAAAACATTCTTCATATCATGTTAATCCCTGTCAATCATACAATGCCTTATTTTATTCTAAAACTTTTCATATCATTTAAACAGTTAATTTGACTTCCATAAATTCTGTCAGACCATGTCTATTTTCATCACATATAGTTTTCTACTATATTTCTCCTTTCTTTTCCCTACATGCCAGTTCCTTCATTATCTAACCAGTACACGCATGTCTCACACACCAACCTTTTTGTTTTTTCACTTCCCTCTTCCACCAAGTCTCACTTACAGTTCCCTCTATTTCACACAGACAGCCTTATTGCTTCTTGCTACTTCAATCCTTGTCATATAAATTTAAGTTCTATAGACATCTAATGTCATGCATCCATTTACTGGATGAAGAAGTAAAAAAAACATTATTTCTCCTGGCAGTTCGACATTTTATCTTCAAGCCAACAATCCATTATCTGTTCACATTTTTTACACACATGTTGAACGCAGACACAACTTTTGTTTCTCACTGCTCTGTTCAACTGATTCCCGCACCATCTTTAATGTTGTGGCGCTCAATACCTCATTTGACAAAACACCGGTGTACCAAATTTCGCAAGCTTGCTTTTGAGACATCCCCATACCGGCTGTTTTCTGTTCTCTGTGGATTTCTCTTCAACGCGCGTTTTCTTTAATCTGTTAGGCGTCCCTAACAAATCCGACTCTTTTCTTTTAACCCAAATCGGTCGGGTTGCACTATTAGTGCCCTCCTAATTATGGTTTACCAAAAAAAAATCTTTTCTGGTTCCCCCTAATTAGCCTCAGCACCTAAAAAAAAATTTGCTCCGTGGTGGAACAACTGATTTTCAGGTTACCTATCTGTTTGAAATCTCTTGATCCGTTACAGACCTCAATTAATCTCAGATAATTTTCTCTCGTATCTGTTTGAAACCTCTTGATCTATATATAGATCTCAATTAATCTCAGATTACGTACCACAGAAACAGCCCTCAGCCAATATGGTTCAATTTCACTCTTCCCCCAATTAAACCGAATTTAAATGACCCTTACCAGAGACGTTGTTTCATGCCACTTGCGGGTTCTTTAGATTCCAGTGGTCGATTCTCCCGGCCCTGATATCGGTCGGCCCTTCTCTCTCAAGTTTACGAGGTAGAGCTGGAACTTACTTAGTCCAGGTGGCCAAACACCATCCGATCTCAGGTCCAGGGAGGCACGTCCAAGGAATATCACTTCTGACACCAAAACTGTTGTGGCAAAAATTCTCAAACAAACATCACTGCGTAAGAGACACTCAGAGTCAAATTATATAAAATAGAAGTATTTATTCTTGCAAGAATAGGAGCAGTCTAATACACAGTTGTTACCCTGTGCAGAAGAGTGACACACCCCCAAACAGACTGAACTAGCTTTTATCTTAGTTTCAAGGCCTTCTTCCCCCCAGAGCCTTCCTCCCAGTAGTTTTCCATAGACGTCACTAGTTGGCCCACTAAGCTCCCCTGCACCAAATGGCCTTCTGACATCTAGGTCAGAGGTCCTTGTTCGTCTGTTCTCTGGAGTGTCTCCCTCTTCTGCCTCCCCAGGTACATAAACAGAATCCTTTCTCACTACAAGTGAGAGACACACATGTGACATTCTTTGAATCATCTATATTTAACTAAAGATCAATGAATATCATTAAAATTGCCACCACAACACAAAACACATTTCATAAGCTGGATTGTGTACTCTTGTGTACACTATAAGGAATTTAGCTCAGGTTTTAGGGGAATATGTATGCAATACTTATTAATTCATAATCAACAAATATTGGATATGGGTGAATCAGATAACCATACATAAAAATCACCCAAAGAGGGGATAATATAGTCCACGCGTCTGCTTCAGATGTACATAGGTAATTAACCCTCTGGGGTCTGATGTGTTTTCTGGGTCCTGGAGGTGTTCTTACATGCTCTGACATTTGTGTTTATTTCTGATACTTGTGACATTTTCATGGCTAAAGTCTGATTACACTGTATTCAGCACAAACTCTGCTACAGTAATATGTCAGCAGCATGTATGTAAAAGTTTTTAGTTTTGAGATAATGACGTTTATGCGTGGTTTGTGAAAAAAACAAAAAACAAATATCACTGAAATAAGATCATAAAACCCTTACTAATTATTTATTCACAAGACTTTTGAAAATTGTATCACGTAGCCTAGAATATTTGCTTCAAAACTATGTGAAAATCATCCTGACTACTCATTCAGATAAGTCAATAAAGTCTTTTAGAATGTGTATGACGTGTTTTGGGTAAGAAAGCTTTATTCGAGAAGGCGTAAACCACCGTGAATCTCTCATTATTATGTATGCTTTTCACACCTGAGGAAGACAAAGACCCCTCCCATAATGGCCCTATTAAGGTGCTATCAGGCCCTATCATTAGGAGCCTTGCACAAAGAATGAGGAGAGCCTTAAAAAAGAATGGCTTTTTTGATTGTTTAGATTTATTTACAACACAACATAATCCAAAGATACACAACAAATGACAAAAAAAGCACATTATTGAACACACTGATCTTTAGATCACACACACTCTGTTCAACAGAGACCTTTGTGACATTCCTGAAACATAGTACATACCTGTCCATGTTCCATTTACCATGTTCATGTACAGACTACAGAGACTCATGTGAATGTCAGCAGGACTCGGTGGCTCAGTGGTCCCTGTAAAAAAAAAAAAAACAACAGCAAAAAAACTACAACTGTGAATGCTGATATCAAGAGAAAGGCTGCACAATTTTGGGAATACATTTGAGATTTTTCTGGTTAAAATATCTTTTTACAATTTATAAAATGCACAACACACCTGGTGTTCATTATATATGTGTGTGTGTGTAATGCATATAGCCAACGTGTATGGCTGCATAAAATAATAACAATAGTCTATAGCAGGCGGCCTGGTAACACTACACTAGAGAAACATTTATTGATATGTTACTTCAAATGTTTACAATCGTTATGACGTTCTGACGTAAACCATGAAACCTAATGTTTGGTGCGTTTTGCTTTTCAAACTCAGAGCGCGCGCAGAGAAAATTTACTGGATCGAGCACTATGAAACATTATTGTTAACATATTATACATATCTAACGTTACGTTTGAGCAGATATCCACAAACACTGTATTTAACAGTAAACCCGGATCTAAACATTATAATATTCACCATAGTAGAGTAAACACTAGGCTACTAGCCTACTATATCATGCTGTGTTTTATTATCAAACATAACAACCTTGTGTCGTACATGAATATAAATTTCGCATTGAAAGGTATCCCTGCCTGTCTATAGTTCATATTTCAACATGTTTCTGTCGATTTCATACATTTTAGTCTAGCAACAGCTTAACTGCAATTCAACAATAACACTAACTAATATTATTCATAATACATTTCTTACCTTACATCTTTCTTGTCTTCAAATCGCGATCTTCTTCTTCTTCTGAGGTAAGTTAAATCCAATGTAAAATCACAGCGTGTTTTCCAACCTCGGCGAAAAGCATGGGACTGATGAAGTTTGCTGCTTTGTTTTTGAGGTAATGAGAGCGTTCGCGTTCCTTCACGTGGATATTTGCACATCAATCTCTTTTGCGCGCGTGGGTGTGGTCGAATTAAAAATAATGAGCAAGCGTTTGAGAAACTGGAAATCTTGTTGGTTTTATACAAATTACTTAAACAGAGAATATTTGTTTTTGTTTTGAATCAGATAATTTAAAAGTACACACTTACATGTTTATAAAGATACATGGCTCATAAATGTGAGACTTGTATTCGCTGAGTTGTTTCAGTTTATAGACGTGCTCAAGAAAAAAAAAGTTCACCGAGACGGAGAGACAGAACGCATACCCCGTTTATTTTCTTTATTTTACAAAAGCACAATGGTTTGTTTTTATTGTAAGTGGACACATACAAAAATAGACATCTCACAGATTCTTTTTTCATGTTTCTTTTTTCTGTATGACCATAAATGACGGAGTATTTTAAGTCTATGTTGCTGCTATGTGAAAAAAATCGAGCAAATCACGCCGGCGTGATTGCCGACCCCAGAGGGTTAAACACAACGAATTATAATTAATTAAGAATTTACATCATATGCAGACCGGCTATATTGATTTTCAGAATACCTTAATAGAATTAACCGCACTTCAACCAATCAGTTCGTCCGCCGAACTGTTTTGTCTGATACTCTTTATCAATTCTCAAGAAGGTTTCTTCTTAGTATAAGTTTTACTAATCAAATTAGATTACTTAACAATATCAGCTCGTAGCTTAAGATCACACATTAAAGAGGCTTTGTTCTATGATCAACAAACGGAGACAATCAAGCGTATAATGGAGTTTAATAAAATGAACTAGGATATATCCCTACATTTAACAACGAATGGAATAAGAAAAGTAAAACAGGAAACAGGGAAAGGGAAACACAGGAAAAACACAATTGCAAGCACAGCTGAACCTTAAGAGACAACAAGGAAAACACACACTTTAACGCATTTAAATTTGGATGGAACAATACTTGCAAATGGGACCTTTGTGTCGCGGAACAAGCAGGTGCGTGTGTGGATGTCCTCGGTGCTCGTGAGATGGAGGCGGTCTTTTGGTTCTTGCAGAGCGCGTTTCGCTCGCGGGAAGTTCAAAATGTCCTAAAGATACGCTGTGTGGAAGAGTCTCTTTTCCCGGAGGCTAGAGGACCGGTTAGAGCGTAAGGTGCGCGGTTCGGTCCGGAGACGAGAACTGAGCACTAAGACTAAGACTGAGCTATGCGCACAAATAAAACAAAGACAAATAAGACGACAACTAAGACAATAAGACAAGGCTTAAAGTCACACTAACAGGAGAGTACACGAAGAAGAGGAGAGTACACGAAGAAGAGCGAGAGAGGCCAGTGTCCCGATCTTTTAAAGTGAAAGTTCACGCCCCTTCTCCTGGGAAAACAGACCAATCGCACCTCACAGATTTGGGCGCGCAAGGAGTTCTTTTGTTTCCCCTCGATGACCTCATTTGCGTGTTTTATGAGGCCGCAAGCTTGGGCATTTCACTTCAAAAATGGAAAAACAAAGTGGACTACGTTTTACAATAACCTCTTACATATATTTGGCTCGGGCAAGTCGAGACATTTCATTTGATATCAATAAGTTCGTGTTTGGCATGCATACAAATATATACATTCTAAGATTCTTTATAGAAGCCCTTAGTTCAACTACACTACTAACAATCCTAGCTAGGCTTGATACAACAGTATAAAATTCAAACATACAAGAATACATCGTATATAAATTTCGGAATCACTCATTTCTGGATTTTAATGTCAGGAATGCATCCGTTTGTGTGGGTGCGTGTGTATCTTCATTTGAACATCTGGCATCTTTCCAGTTCTGATTCGTACTCGTTGCTTTGAAGATGGTACAGTGCCAGGTCATCTAGGTGGAGGATGGCACCTTTAGGCACTTGAATCCACATGCTCTGGTTGAGCAGGGTGACACGGGTGGCGGTGTCGTGCTGGTCATAGGTGAGGCTAGCCGTCTGCACGGGAGTGTTAACGAGCCACCTGTCACCTACAATCTCTGCTCGTGTCTCGGTGACTTGGGTGCGAGGCTTGGCTTCGGCAGGACACCGAGTGTCGCTGGCCATGGGTTGCAATCCGCAGATTCCATCAGTGTTGTCTCTGAGGAAGGGTTTGCTAGGGCAGAGATAATGAATGTCTTTAGTCAAGGTACACATGTGCAGGTTCGGGGCCAGGTACAGCTGTGTGTTGCTGTCATGGTAGGCTACCATGTCTGGAGTGCGGATCTTGATGTGCGTGTTACCTTTCCAGAACCCGACATTGACAATGTCCTTGAGTCGGTAGATTCGGCTTGACTCTATGATGGGTAGTTTCAGGAGAAAGCCCACTTTCCTCTGCTCGGGATCAACGTAGAGTGGGATGGCGCTACCCAGAGAAGTAGGCAAGGTGTACTTGTAGAGGGTCAGTTAGGGTGATGGCGGAAGCCAGCACTGTTTGAACCAGGCTTAAGGGTATCAGGTACGGTGGAATCCTACCCATGGCTAGGCTGTCAATGGAAGAGCTCACCTCCCGTAGCATGTCCGTCATCAGGGCTGTGACCAGCTGAGTTTGAGCAAAGTCATTTTGGAAGACAGTAAACAGCTGTCTCATTGAGTTCACGGTCTGGTTCAGCATGACGCTGTGAGTGGTGAGAATTAGCACCGTTCCCTTCAATGTCTTGCCGATAGTCTGTAGGGAGGCACTCTGTGTTGTTAGTTGCTCTTTTAGCTGTGGGATCTCAGTTTGAATTTCAGCCACCTGCCGTCTCACGGTGGCTAGGTTCACTGCGTTGACACTAGACATACCAATGTTAAACAGAGTTCCGACGGCAGCGGCGGCTCCGAGCAAAGCCCCCAGGAACCGTTTGGAGCGGCGGTGATGTCCACCTAACTCCGCTTGCGTGACGGTCATTTTCTCAAGTTGATTGAGCATGTGCTTGACATCGGCCTCTGCGTGATTGAGGGAGTCCTCTGTCCATCGGCACCGGCCCAGCTGTATTGGGCAATTGCGTTGGGGTAGTGTGCTCTGTATACGTTGCGGGGGTCGAGTCGAACAGACACTTTCTGGGTGTGGGTCCGGCAGTTGGTGATCAGAAGTCCCGGTTGTTCCCTCAGGACGATGCCTGATGCCGGACCTGATGAAATGATGTCCGATGGCGGCTGCCCTCTGGTTGACTGAAGGCACAGGATGGGGTACCACAGCAGCATCCCGGTAAAGGCAACAGGGGAGAGGGGGAGAGAAAGGGAGAGAGAGAAGCAGTAGGTCAGCAAGGGTTGTCCTTGGTTGGATAGGACAGTCTTTTCGCTCCTAGGACGGCAATCAGGTTAGTTTGCATTGGCCCCTCCCTGCCTTTCCCTGCCAGCAGCCACATGTCTTTTAATTTGATTACGGTGGACCCATTTGAGCACTGGGTCCTTCTGTCCCTGGCTTAGTTGGATTCGGTACGCCACCGGGGAGAGTTTGTCATGCAGAGTTTGTTAGCAGAGCTTTTTCACAGTCTGAGAATTTAGTCTCTGGTGGAAGGAGTGTCTTGCTGGCATACGCGACTACTCTTTTGTCTTGATCATGTCGTTGGTACAGGCCAGCGCTGAGACAGTGGTCGGAGAATCCAGCTTCTAAGTAGAACTCTCTTTGTGGGTCGTGGTAAGCCAGACATGGAGCTGTGCATAGGTGATGTTTCAGCTCATTCATGGCATTGTCTTGAATTGCTGTCCATACAAATGGGCAGTGTTTTTCAGAAGGGCAGTTAGAGGCTTTGAAATGTCTGCGTAGCTTTCGATGAACTGTCGTGAGTAATTGCACACACCTAGAAAACTTCGCAGTTCTGAGATATTGGTGGGTGGTTTGATGTTTTGAACGGCTTGCATGCGGTTGGACTGCGGTTCGATGCCCTGTGACCCGAGCAGTAGGCCCACGTAGTTGACCTTGGTTCGACACCACTGTACTTTGTGGAGAGCGATCTTGGCACCGGCAGTTGATAATTGATTCAAAACATAGTCTATCTCTTTTAGGTGGTCAGCCACTGTTGTGCTCTTCATTAGAACATCGTCTACGTAGATGAGGTTACCTCTCATTCTGGCATCCGGGCATGCTTTGTTCAGGAAGATGTTAAACTCAGCAGGGGAGTTGGCATAGCCGAACGGGCACCTGGTGAAAGTGAATTGTCTGTTGCCGAATGTGAAAGCAAGCTTGTGCTGGTCTTCTGGATGCACTGGTATGGTCCAGAATCCAGAGGCCACATCAACTGTAGAGAAGATTGTGGCTCCTCTGATTCTGGGTATTTCTTGCTCCAGCTGGGTCATGGGCCATCGTGACAGTGGCACCTGTTGATTCAGTTTCCTGTAGTCAATGGTGGGTCGCCACTTGCCGTTTGGTTTGATTACGGGCCAGATTGGGGCAGAATAGGTGCTGTTGCATGGACGGATGACACCTTTCTCAAGCATGGAGTCGATGATCTCTTGCACCGGTTCGTGTGACGCGATGGGGATCTTGTACTGCCAGACGAAAGTGGGAGGAGCCTGAGGGTGCGTTGGGATGCGCACAGTGTGGAGTTTGGTTAGACCACAATCTAAAGAGTCTTTGGCAAATGACGCTTTGAACTTGTAAAGGACTTGTCTGAGTCTTTGTTGATCTGCATCATCCTTAAAGGGTTAGTTCACCCAAAAATGAAAATTAAGTCATTAATTACTCACCCCCACTTAATTACTTACTTCCGTCGTGGAAATCTCTCGAAGTCTCTTTTCAGGCCTACAAGGAAGAAAAGGAATAGTCGAATAAAGTCGTTATTTTTGTTTGTTTTTTCGCACAAAAAGTATTCTCGTCGCTTGATAAACTTATAGTTGAGCCACTGTTGCGACATGGAATATTTAAACATTTTCTTTAATGACTCTCTGGGCCGTCAAGTTTCATTCCCTTAGGGAGCCTATGTAGCAGTCATGAACCTCTAAGATTTAATCATAAATATCTTCATTTGTGTTCCGAAGACGAACGAAGGCCTTACGGGGTTGGTACAGCATGGGGGTGAGTAATTAATGACTTAATTTTCATTTTTGGGTGAACTAACCCTTTAATTGCATCAGCGTCTCTTAGAATTTGCTGAACTTGAGACTCAAATCCTGGGTACGGCTCCTCTGTCGGTGTGTCGTCTGTCGTGTCGGCAGGCAGAGGTGCAGCAGTTTCATCAGTCTCGCAGGCAGGCTGTTTGGAGACTGTGTATACTGCAAGGTCTTTGTCCCCCGGCATGACAGAGGTGATGGAGATAAACTTGAAGGGTGTTGTGAACTCTGTGTTGTCTGTGTACCCTTCGGGTATCATTGAAGATGGGATGGGCCCAATGATTGGTAATGTCAGTTCAAAGTCAGGAAAGTCGTGGCTCACTAGCCATCCCACCCGATAGGCCTTTGGAATTGTGATGTCCACTGCTATGCAGTTGTTGAAAAGGATGTAGACTGCACGGGACGACACTTCAGTGAGGGGTGTGGCCTCTAGTGTAAGTCCAAGTTCAATGCATTCGGGTGAAGGTTGAAAGAAACCCAGCGTGTGGTTCAAGGTTTGGCCACATCGCATGTTGAGCCGAACAGCGACCCCTTTGGTGTAAGCTGGTACTACAGTTTCCTGTTCGTTGACTAAGGTGCAGACCTCTGGAATGGTCTGGCCTGACAGGAGGTTCTCAGTGTGGGTTGGAACAACAGCTGGCTGTAAAGTTAGTGGGGCCCACAATACCTCATTAATAATGTCTACATGAGCCTGGAGGCGAATCAGAATGTCTGCTCCAATGTAGACATCATGGGGCGGGTCCGAAAGGACCAGGAAGTAATGGGTCAGACACTGGTGGTTCCATTTCAAGTTCAAAGCGCAGATACCTTTGGCAGTCACCATGTTTGATGGGCATGAGTTCAAAGGAAAACGGGTGCGCTTGCTGGCAGAAGGAAGGTCTGGTGTGACTTCAATGAGGTCATTGAATAGTGAGAGGCTGATGGCTGAGTTGTCTGCCCATAGTGCAAGTACAATGTCAGTAGTGGTTACGTCATTCAACTGCAGGTCATTGCTGACCTTGGGGCAGGAGGATTCAGAGTCTTTGGTGAGCTGAAATGTGCAGAGTAGCGAACTTGAACTTCGCTCTGGTGTTGAGGCTGTGTCCCTGTGGCTGATTGCGAGAATTCCCGTGACCTCTGTGACCTGACAGTCTGGCTCAGGTGACCTGGGTGGCTGAAAGGGAAGAGGATCTCGCACTTGAGCCCAAATCTTTAGCTGTCTGAAGTCCAACAGGGGCTCGAAGCGGTCTAGCAGATCTTTGCCGATGAGGAGGGGGTATGTGTCCATCGGGGAGATGTACACAGGGTGTACCAAGCTCATGGGACCAATCGTTAGGTGAGTGGGAGCTACCTGTTCAAGCCGGATGTCATTTTGGCTGTATGACTGCACATTCAGCACACAATTTTGAGATTTTAGAGTTCGATTTTGCCTCTTAGCTTCAAATCTGAGTCTTTCAAAGAGTTCGGCTGACATCAAGGTGAAGTCTGTTCCGGTGTCCACAAGGGCTTCGAGTCTCACCTCATTTTCCCTAGTGATGGCGAGATAGAGTTTACGTGCCACCCCCTTTTCGATTAGATTTCCCTGGAGTTTTGGTGTCGGGGCTTGTGTGGTGATCGATAAGCAGTTAGGGTCAGTCTCTTGTGACTCATTGCAGAGACACACAACCAACACAGCGCTTTCTGGAATTTGAAGGGTTTGGTCACTGGCGTGACGGATTGGGTTGTCCGCTTCAGGATGTGCGGTTGTCACCTGTGGTGAGTGGGTGTCGCTGTCACTTGGTGATGTGATAGCTGGTTCTGTAGTCTGTGTCTGGAGAGCGGTGCTCTGGGTGCTTGGTTCAGTAGGAGGGCAGTCAGGAAGGGTGTTGGTTTCAGGCCTTACATTTAGTCATGAGGAGTCTGGCCTGTTGTCTTTGTCTTCCTTGTGAGGTTTCTTATGGAGAAGCTCTTTTAGAACTTTCAGGAGCTCTGCGGTCTCTGACGTGGCCTCACTGTTTTTCTTTGAGGGAAGTTTGGACTGGGACTTTGACTTGGCATGCCGAGAGGGGTTCCATTGCGGGCTGTCTGGGCTGGACGTTCTAGTCAATGGGGTTCGGCTGTTTCGGGGCCGTCGGTTGGCTTCCCACGTGGCTCCACCCTTTTGGTTGTGGGGGGGCCGTGGGTTGCTGTAGACTCTTTCAGAGCTGCGCTGCCCTCTGCTGGCTTGTAACGGTCTTGACTCGTTTTTTAAAAAGTCTGTTACTGTGGTGCTGTTGGGCGCCCTCTAGTGCCAGCTCTGAGCTCTGATCAGTGACAGGGTAAATGGAAGGATTTTTTACAGTCTTTTCAGAAGCAATCTTCTGCTTGACGAAAGCTTTATGGGCTAAGTCTCGCAGTTGTTGGGTAGTCATACTATGGGGACAGGCCAGGACCCCTAAGTGATGGCTCACCGTGGGATGCAGATTTCGGAGAAACAGAGTTCGGAAGTTAAAATCTTCTTCCATGCCGGGCTCGTTCCGTGCACCGAAGTAGGCTCGTCGGATGCGGCCGTAGTAGGCCTGTGGAGTTTCCAGTCGGGCCTGCTTGAGGTATGGCGGTGATGAGTCCTTGATCAGTGTCTGGGTCAGAGAATTCTCTGATGAAGGCCTGCCGCAGCTGCTGGTAGTCTGATTTGACAGTCTCTGGTTGACGGTCTAGGAAGCTGCGTACGTCACGGCTAGACGTAATTCTGAGCAGGTATAATCTGTCCCATGTGGTCACGTTGGGAACAGTGTGCAAGTGAAAGTCAATGTCTTGCAGGTAGGCGTGCACATCGTGGCCTCCTGCAGGGTTTGGGGTGAAAGTAGGAATGTTCCTGGCCAGCTTGTCAAGTTCTATGGGGGCCATGCCGTGGTCAGTGGCAGGGGTTCGCTGGAAAGCTCCCCCCTTCACTGCAGACGAGGGTCCTTGTAGGCTGGCTGGTGATGTTTTGAACAGTGGGCTTTCGTCTCCCTTTTCAGCTCTTTGGTCTTGGCTGAAAGGTACAGACCGGCTGGACGGGGGGAACTTTGTGGTGTGCGTTTCCCCTGCCGGGTCACTTTGCAGTTTATAAGAGTGTTTCAACTCCCTGTGAACAATTTCAAGTTCATCTTTTAGATAGTCTCTGTGCTGGCTAAGCTCATGGATTTCAGCTCGGGCCGCTTTCAAGTGTTTTTCACAGGCCTTGGCTTTAGCGTCTCTTTCTTTTAGTTCAGTCTCTGCTCTTGCCAGGAGAGCTTCACCTTGTCGCAGCTGTCTGTCGAGTGCCTCTCTGGCTTCTCTCTCCGACTGCTCTCTTTGGTCTGTGTCAACACGAATATTTTCCAGGGCATTTTGAAGTCTTTCTACTTCCTTCTGTAGCTCTGAGTCTGTTTCCTCCTTTTCCTCGTGTTGATCCTCTGTGTCGAGTAGTAGCTGATCTAGCTGACTCTGGGTTTTGGCTTGGTTCCTCCGATTCTCCTCAGCTTGGAGCCGTAGCGTTGCAGCCTCTTGCTCCAGGTCGATGACGTTTCTTTCGCTGAGCCGGGCCTGGGCAACAAGGGTGTGAGCGAGGTGTCCGACGATTTTGGCCCAGTCTTTATAGTTGTAGGTCTGGGTTGGGTCGTGTCCCATCAGCTTGTCCAAGTCGGCGTCCAGCTGCACTTGGCTCGGGGGCTCTGAGTCAGCGTCGTCCTTGGGCAGGAAGGTGGCCGTCATGGCTCTCAGCCATGTCTCGAGGTTGTTCCAGTGGCCTATAATACTAATACGGCTATGCCGTCTATGCGAATTTCGGCTAACTGATGCCGACAGACAGTTATGTGGGGACAATTTGCGTAGGTCAGTGCAGGGCCTAAATAAGGATTTTGACAGGGCGGTAGACTAGTGGGTCATCTGTTGACGCTAACGGCTTGGTTGTCAATCTGTTATTTGGCTTTCCTTGGTGTCTCTCGTAGGCTCTGTCTCTGGGTGAACTGAAAGGAACAGATCACAACAGAACAGAAAAATAGCAAGATAGAAAAGGTTAGAGTAAAATGACACAATAACAATGAGTAGGTCTGTAATGAAATGGAGTAAATAATCACAGGAAGTGTTACAGGGGATAAGGAGGCCTGAGCCTGCTATGGGTGGCTTGGAGAAGAGGAGATGGGCCAAACACTTGAATGACCGGGGGAATATGTAATATTCTGTGGCCTATACTAAGGGAATGGGTTTTACCTTATTTTAGCTTGGCTGGTGTGAATTGAGGTCACCCCTGACTGGAGCCAGCGTCGTGGTCAATCTTTCCGTCATCCCCAAACACTCTACCGCAGTGCCCCCGGGCCCCTCTGTTCATCTATACCAAGGTACGCCCTCTCAAACAACTTGACTTTAAACACAACCGGCACTACCAGGGTGTCAACCGCCAGACGGCACAGCAAAGTGGATTTTCCCCAGAACCCTCCCAAAGGAGTGGCCCCTTCTCAGGCCCCGGTGCAGGTAATTGTTACAAAATTGCCTTGTGTGTCGGCTAGCGTGGTTGACTTCCCTTTGGAGTGCCAAATTGCTGAGTCGTGTTGCGTGCCGCACCAATGGAAAAAGACAGAAACGGTCCGAGACTCACACACGGCAAGCGCTGGTAATGCCGGCCAGACGACCCCGCTCGCTGGAAACCAACCAGGGATGATTGTCAAACCACCACAGCACAAGAGAGTGTTCTATCTATAAATACAAAACAGAATGAAGAACAAGTGAAACCTAAAGTGAATTAAGGCTTTCTTTGTCTAACCCCAAATTGAGTATTTATGTATGTAGAAAATAAAAGGCAAAGGCTTTACTAAATAATGGTAAAAACAAAAGGGAATTATGACAATGATGTTAATTATCAGAATAACCTAACCCTAAAAGAAGAAGTAATAATAAGTAAAACAGGAAAGACCAGGATGAAGCAAGCTGTAGTAGCGGGGTTGGGCCACAAGGGGGACTTTTCTCAGTGGTCAATCTGGTTGAGGAAAAAAAAAAACGACTTAATTTAAATTGCTTTAAACTCAATTTAAATAAGCGTATAATAAGATGCTAAGATAGTAAGGATACAGTCGTAATAAAGTATCAATACGAAGAATAAAAAAAATTTGAAATGAGAAACTTAATTAAAATTTAGATTCGAAATTTGTTTGTTTCAAACCAAATTTGAATAAGTGTATGAAAAGTTAAAGATACGAATTATATCTGATGATAATCACGATTACTGTAAGGTATCAGTGATAAATAAAATAAAGCCAACGAAAAACTGGAAATATACCACTTCAAAACAGAATGAAAGTTATTATAGAAATAAAAAAAATAATAATAATACTAATAAACCTACTTAGCAGGGGATGCCCCAAGGGGCGCGTGCCGAGACTTAACTTTAAATTTAAATTCAACTCTTGTTTGAACCAAATTCAAAATAAGTGTAAAGAGGCAGGAGAGTCTAACATCAAATAATATTAGCACAGGCAGCGCTGTGAATATGTATTGAAGGCTAGACCGCACGCTTGCAATAGTTCACTGGGAAAATGGAAAGGTAGGAAGAGAGAATTTTGGGAAAAGAATGACCTATCTGCTAGTGTCCACACGCCATGATGGCGTTATTTCGCTCACGCAGGGTGAAGTCAGGGCGTGGTAGTAATTTGAGACTGTCAAGCACGTAAAGGTGTTTCAACACTCTAGTGTTTGTCAATGGAATAACCACCAGCTTGGTTCACATGCGATTCAAATCTGCACGCATGCAGAGTAACGTTTCGATTTTCTGCAACAAATCACACTTATTACACTTAAATCTCGGCGGATTTTTTTTTTTTTTTTTTGTGCTATATTTCACAAAAACGTGTGGCGGGATTTCTTTGCTGCACTGCACGTAAATTGTTGACAGCAGTCTGTTGTTCGACTCCCGATAAACATTTATCACACAGCACTGATTCAAAATCTCTTAGATACTGGTTAGCTAAGCCAATATCAACCATGAGTTTATCGTCATCTTAACGATTATAATATCAGGCCTTTAAGATAAGCACAGGAACGTCACTATACTTAATCATTTTATCGCCCTGAAAGAAGATTCTCGTTCTGAACAGGGGATTCTGTAATATTAAAACGTAGCACGTCTTTACAGAAGCAATTTTAATATTATTAACTGCAGTTTACTTTATCAATCAACAGTGGCAACAAATGTTAGACATTAATTTAGCAACTTGTTAATCATGTTGAACTGAGACAGGCTTTGTGCCTTTCAGTGAGTTTGCTTTTGCGGCGGCGCGCTTACAATACAACATTAAAGGGTTAGTTCACCCAAAAATGAAAATTAAGTCATTAATTACTCACCCCCATGCTGTACCAACCCCGTAAGACCTTCGTTCGTCTTCGGAACACAAATGAAGATATTTTTGATTAAATGTGACAGCTGGATCACTCCTACATAGGCTCCCTAAGGGAATGAATCCTGACGTCCCAGAAAGTCAATGAAGAAAGTGTTTAAATATTCCATGTCACAACAGTGGCTCAACTATAAGTTTATCAAGCGACGAGAATACTTTTTGTGCGGAAATAAAACAAAAATAACGACTTTATTCGACTATTCCTTTTCTTCCTTGTAGGCCTGAAACGAGACTTCAAGAGATTTCCACGACACATGCGCGAGAATTGCGATCTCCTTCAACTACTTCAGTTAAGTTATCGCGCGTGCGCGTCGTGGAAATCTCTTGAAGTCTCGTTTCAGGCCTACAAGGAAGAAAAGGAATAGTCGAATAAAGTCGTTATTTTTGTTTGTTTTTTCGCACAAAAAGTATTCTCGTCGCTTGATAAACTTATAGTTGAGCCACTGTTGTGACATGGAATATTTAAACATTTTCTTCATTGACTTTCTGGGACGTCAGGATTCATTCCCTTAGGGAGCCTATGGAGGAGTGATCCAGCTGTCACATTTAATCAAAAATATCTTCATTTGTGTTCCGAAGACGAACGAAGGTCTTACAGGGTTGGTACAGCATGGGGGTGAGTAATTAATGACTTAATTTTCATTTTTGGGTGAACTAACCCTTTAACAACAAAACACAAAATTGACACTGCATTAGTTGCTCACAAAACAAAGCTTAAAATGTGCCCGCATTCTCCACCATATGTAAGGAATTTAGCTTAGGTTTTAGGGGGATATGTATGCAATACGTATTAATTCATAATCAACAAATATTGGATACGGGTGAACCAGATAACCATACATAAAAATCACCCAAAGAGGGGATTATATAGTCCACGCGTCTGCTTCAGATGTACATAGGTAATTAAACACAACGAATTATAATTAAGAATATACATCATATGCAGACCGGCTATATTGATTTTCAGAATACCTTAATAGAATTAACCGCACTTCAACCAATCAGTTCGTCCCCCGAACTATTTTGTCTGATACTCTTTATCAATTCTCAAGAAGGTTTCTTCTTAGTATAAGTTTTACTAATCAAATTAGATTACTTAACAATATCAGCTCGTAGCTTAAGATCACACATTAAAGAGGCTTTGTTCTATGATCAACAAACAGAGACAATCAAGCGTATAATGGAGTTTAATAAAATGAACTAGGATATATCACTACATTTAACAACGAATGGAATAACGAAAGTAAAACAGGAAACAGGGAAAGGGAAGCACAGGAAAAACACAATTGCAAGCACAGCTGAACCTTAAGGGACAACAAGGAAAACACACACTTTAACGCATTTAAATTTGGATGGAACAATACTTGCAAATGGGACCTTTGTGTCGCGGAACAAGCAGGTGCGTGTGTGGATGTCCTCAGTGCTCGTGAGATGGAGGCGGTCTTTTGGTTCTTGCAGAGCGCGTTTCACTCGCGGGAAGTTCAAAACGTCCTAAAGATACGCTGTGTGGAAGAGTCCCTTTTCCCGGAGGCTAGAGGACCGGTTAGAGCGTAAGGTGCGCGGTTCGGTCCGGAGACGAGAACTGAGCACTAAGACTGAGCTATGCGCACAAATAAAACAAAGACAAATAAGACAAACGACTAAGACAATAAGACAAGGCTTAAAGTCACACTAACAGGAGAGTACACGAAGAAGAGGAGAGTACACGAAGAAGAGCGAGAGAGGCCAGTGTCCCGATCTTTTAAAGTGAAAGTTCACGCCCCTTCTCCTGGGAAAACAGACCAATCGCACCTCACAGATTTGGGCGCACAAGGAGTTCTTTTGTTTCCCCTCGATGACCTCATTTGCGTGTTTTATGAGGCCGCAAGCTTGGGCATTTCACTTCAAAAATGGAAAAACATAGTGAACTACGTTTTACAGTAACCTCTTACATATATTTGGCTCGGGCAAGTCGAGACATTTCATTTGATATCAATAAGTTCGTGTTTGGCATGCATACAAATATATACATTCTAAGATTCTTTATAGAAGCCCTTAGAGTTCAACTACACATCTAACAATCCTAGCTAGGCTTGATACAACAGTATAAAATTCAAACATACAAGCAGTGGCGGTTCTACTTTGAATTACACCCAGGGCGAGACCCCCTTCGAGCGCCCCCCCCCCCCCCCCCCCCCCCTCTAAAAAAAAAACAAAACAACAACAACCCAACAAGTTAATAGACACAGTAAATAGAAACCAGTTAATAGATTACTCTAACTTTCAAGAGAGGAACCATGAGCGCATTGGTTACTGCCTTGAATTATATGCATGGCACACTTTAAGTTATGACTTGTTAAACTATACTTTGTCACGAAATGGAGTTTTTAAAATTGAAAGGGCAGAGAGATGCTTATTTAGTAACACAATACTTAGGCTATCTCTTAAATAATTTCGAACAGCTCTCATATTAACAACTATCCAAACTGTTATAGACCTTAAAGGGTTAGTTCACCCAAAAATGAAAATTAAGTCATTAATTACTCACCCCCATGCTGTACCAACCCCGTAAGACCTTCGTTCGTCTTCGGAACACAAATGAAGATATTTATGATTTGACACTTGACGGCCCAGAGAGTCTTTAAAGAAAATGTTTAAATATTCCATGTCACAACAGTGGCAACAGTGGAAATCTCTTGAAGTCTCGTTTCAGGCCTACAAGGAAGAAAAGGAATAGTCGAATAAAGTCGTTATTTTTGTTTGTTTTTTCGCACAAAAAGTATTCTCGTCGCTTGATAAACTTATAGTTGAGCCACTGTTGCGACATGGAATATTTAAACATTTTCTTTAATGACTCTCTGGGCCGTCAAGTTTCGTTCCCTTAGGGAGCCTATGGAGGAGTGATAAACCTCTCAGATTTAATCATAAATATCTTCATTTGTGTTCCGAAGACGAACGAAGGCCTTACGGGGTTGGTACAGCATGGGGGTGAGTAATTAATGACTTAATTTTCATTTTTGGGTGAACTAACCCTTTAAATAGCTTTTGTAGTCCTATGTCACCCTTAAAATGTCAGAGAAAAGGACAGAATCAGAGATTATTTAGAAAATAGAAAATTGTACTTTGCATATTATAGGCTACTGTAAAAACACATAATTAAAGTTGATTTAGTTGATCATTATGAAAATTATTTTCATTTCATGAATATAGTGACCAAAATGATCACATACACAGAATCTTGTTCAAAAAGCCCAATACACAATGAAATCAATTTACCAAGTTAATAACATTGAATATTTGTTTTAAAGGAGTGTCTTTTATGTTACCTACTAACATGCACACGTTCAAATAAACTTAAAAAAAAAGGTTAACACAAAAAAAGGTTTTATAAAAAGATAAACCTCATATTTCAACATTTAAATCATCTCTATAAAAAGAATGAGTCAATATAGATATATTCCTGACATTTACGATGCACAGTAGCTTATCTTTTATTATTAATAGTAAAATTCGGACCAATTTTCCCATGGCTGTCGTTGCTATACAACCATGCACTGCGCTCTCCACAACGACAAAGAAGTTTTAGTAGCTAATGTTTTCCACCACAGAAAAACGCTTGCTGTAGCTCTGCTAAAAGATGTATTTAAGGAGAAGAGAAAAAACATCCAAGTGTTTAGGTGCACGTGCACTCCCATACTGAAAAGTTTATGAGCGCGCTTCCCGTGAGTGCATAATGAGCGCGCTTCCCGTGCGCCTATTTGAAATAACGACCTAAAGCGCGCAAAAGACGCGATATGTGAACTAATCAGGAGACCCCCTTGACATCGCTTCTGTGCACGGCACCTTCTCAGCAAGCAGGGGCGCCATTGCCAATAATTGAATCGAAATGATAAAAAATAGAAAACCTTCGCAGCACAGAGGATTTTTTTAACTACTCGTGCCGCCCCCCATGTGACATGAAGAAATGCCGCCCCGGGCGACTGCCCGGTTCGCCCGTGCCTAAAACCGCCACTGCATACAAGAATACATCGTATATAAATTTCGGAATCACTCATTTCTGGATTTTAATGTCAGGAATGCATCCGTTTGTGTGGGTGCGTGTGTATCTTCATTTGAACATCTGGCACCCCCCCCCCCCCCCCTCGCTGCGGAGGGGTGTTGGAGATAACGGTCTTCTTTGATCGTGCCTCGCGAATGGATCGGGCTGGCACGAGGAGATCTGGGGAGACTCCGTTACGCTGTAAAGGTGTCAGAAATCGATTTAAACTTCAGACTCGCTGGCGCTAGTAGATTTAGATTGGGTGAGTCATAGGTTGTGGGCATTTAGAAACCGTTCGCAGGAATGTGTGCATGGCGTTCAGAATTAGTGAATTCATGATTCTCCATTCATACTCTACAACACACACACACACACAAACACACACTCACACACACATACTCTAATATGTCCATTTGTTCACAATGTCCCACCACACAATATTACACAAAATTTGCCAATTGTTATAATTTCAATTTGTGCTGGGTAATCATGAACAATGGGTAAAATTGGGGGGCAGGGGCGGGGCTCCATTAGGGCTCCTCCCCTAACTGCATGTGATCTCACTCAAGCTTTTGATAAAGCTTGAGAACCCTGCGAGTTAAGGCTGTTTAAAGCGGCTCTGTGTCTGCCCAAAGTTCTGTGTAAAGACACAATGCCGCATAAAAGCAGACTTATAATATGACGGTCTGAATATTGTTTTGGTTCAGTGTAAATGAACGCAAACTTATGCCGCTCTAAAACTACGTCATTGTCATGAGAACCAAACGCACGGCGCAGGAATCAAGAAGCAGAAGACAAAACATATCGGCTTATCTTCATATTGTTTTAGCCAAATTAAAAAATGTCAGCCAACAAGGGACAATAAAGTAAAAGTGTCCTGTACTCAGATCGAGAAGCACGTCATCGACGTGTATAATCAATTGGCTTCGGCCGTTTGTAATATTCCTTTGAAGACACTCGCAGATCAACGCGCCGCTACATTTCTCTCAGATTTGGTAAATGCTTATTCGCCATCACTGTGTTATATTATATTCCAAAAATCATCTTCTTGAGGACGATATTTCACCCACACACGACCTGCCGCTAACGATAGCAGAATTGTTCTTTCTGGCTCTTAGAAAAAAAAATCCTTTCGACCTCTTTTAAACCTGCGGTGTAATAATTTGTAATTTCTTTGTAGCATTTCTTCCATCTGGAACAATTTTATTTAGAAATATAAAATAGCTATCAGTACCACAGAATTATGACAAACATCAAAGCGTGAGATCAGGGGCGTAGCCACCATTTCAAAAGTGAGGGGGACAGAATGTCAAGTGTAATACCAGTTTTTTTTCTTCAGATTTTTGTTGAGGTTTTGCTTAATTAGCTTAATATGCTATTTATATTTAAAGCAATAAAATAGAAAGAAAGTTGTCCAGTTCTTTATATTGCACATGCAGGGTTTTTCCTGGCTTATGTGGTAAGAGGTGGTAAAGTGGTGAATCGTGATCCTGTATTTTAATAAGATAAGAAAAAGTGTATTTTTCGTAGACCATCATATAGTCTGCTGTGGCATAGTATTTTTGTAGGTGGATCTCGGCACCTCTAGGGGGGTCTGGGGACATGCGCCCAAAGTGAGAAAATTTTGTACATTTCAAAAATAAATTCATTAATCTGGCACACTTTGAGTCCCCCGAATCCACTGTTAAAAATAAATAATCCAACTGCCCAAACATATGATATTCTCTGATTTAGATATCTGATCATCGCATTACAATTATTCAAATTATCAGTGTTAAGCATGATAATATGGTTAAATATCACACTGAAGCTAATTTAAAAATAACATTTACTTAAAATTAAAGTTTTTTTTTTTTTGGCAAAATTACATTTTCTTACTAGCCTAAACCTAAACAAAGTCTGTCTTACTAAACTAAAACTTTTCAATTGAAAACCTTCAAACTTCAAGCTTTTAAAACTACTTCAAACTTTCTAGTTAGGCTTTTTCAAGAGAACTTAAAGTTTTTTTATCTAATTCTAAAGTGTTACCAAATTATGATATACATCAGATCGTGGCTGCATGAAAATACAAATTCAGCATTAACATTTAGCATGTGTATTCTAATTTGAAGGGCTTTGATAACATATTTGTTAAAATAAAATGCATTAGGCCTACGAGTAAAATAGATTGAAGATATTACATGTTAGTTCGGGTAGTGAATTTACAACAAAACCTGTTAATTAGGCTATTCAACAAGAGAAATAGGCGGAGTTATTCATCATTGTGCATTCATCATTCAACACAATTCGGATACTACATGAAAACTTACTTACAGTGCTCGACTTTTTCGTGAAAAAGGAGTGAAGAGGTTTTTTTGGCATTTTGAACTCTATGAAACTGATGGATTCGGCGCGGGTGCGCGCATGGGCGTGTCGTAGGCTAATGCACGAGTGACTGATTACCATGGAAACGTGAAAGTCACGTATGTAGATAGACTATCCTTGACTCTTTGGATTTTAAATCTCGATGTAGGGTATACACACCCGCGAAAACCTCAGCTTGTCGTAGACACACTTGCCCTATGAAAAAGTGCGGGGGACGAATTTACATTGTATAAAAAGTGGGGGGGACACGTCCCCCCCGTCCCCCGCGTAATCTACGCCTATGCGTGAGATAGCTATGGCACACAGAGGACATTTACAATTCCGTATTTTTATTATCTAGAGTTTTATTTCTTTGTTTACTATTTAAATTAATTTTATAACACTTAAAGGGTAACTCAACCCCTGGCCAGAGCCTGACTGCACCCACTGGCAATATTTGAAAAATGCTGATATTAATTTTGTAGTGAGTGTAATGATGATTTCTGCTGGTTCTGGATCAGCTGTCCGTTGTGTGAAAGTGACCTTTCATGTGCTTTTGATTTTGTAAAGTGACTTTGAGCATCAGATATATGATCATGTTTGAGAATAAATTAATATAGATTATCTAGTTAGTTTTCTTATGAAAAGATGTAATATCTCATACTGCATATGTGACTGTTTGCGTGTTTTATTTTAGGTATAGATGACAGTCTGATGTTCTGCTAATCATCTGATGGTGAATAAGGATCCACTACAGAGACTCACAGTCAACAGACACTGAAGATACAGTGACTTCACTGTTATTAATTAAGACTTCATTTAGATGTCACGATCCTCTGACAGACCTGATGAGGCGGCAGTGAAACACCTTTTATTTCACAGCAACAAAATACAGTTTCTCATTCATAGAATAACCATTGTATTTGTATAAACGCAGAGTATAAACTCAAAAGGTTGGAGTTTTGTTGGAGAAAGTATAGAGCCTAAATGTGTTGTTTGTGTTGTATCAGCAGAGGGAGACAAAGACTAATGAAAGATAAATTTTTCATAATTATGAGAAAAAAAAGTTCAAGCTCACTTTTGGAAAACAAACAATGGAAGCTTGAGTGTATATTTGTTTTTAATAATAGTTGTTACATTTGTATTGATGTATTAAAGGTTTTCATGTTTTCCTTTTTCTTTAGTGTGTTATGTTGCTGTTTGTGCATGTATAAGATCTCCAAACTTAAAGTCTCCTACAAAAAGATTTATTCTATCTAATGCCCGGTACACACTGAGATTTTTGGGCCGTTCCAGACTAAAGATGAGCATCTTGAAACAATCGTGGGGATTTCTGTGACCGTGGCTCCTAAACGTTGTACAGTGAGAGCGGTTCACAGATGCCGTTGTCACGGTCTTACGATCAAAGATCGCCTGTGATAATTTACTGACAGTGTCATGGTCATCTCACAGTGTGTTGCTGCTAAAACCAACATCTACTGACTATTGATCAATGCAACATGGCGCTAAAACTTAAAGTGCCCCTATTATGGATTTTTTGAAAATGACCTTTCATGTAGTGTGTTACATACCTCTAAGTGAATGAAAACATTCTGCAAAGTTTTAAATCTGAAAGTGCACCGTATATTAAGTTAATGTCTTTCAAAAGTAAGAGTCGACTCTGAGTCAATGAAATTAATCGTTTTTAAAACGAGTCATGAGCCGTTTCGTTGTGATGTCAAGACGAAACATTAGCATATTGCCCGCACACTTATTGCGCGCGCAGACAGCTGATTCTACAGCTGATTCCTGTGGACACTGGACAGCATCATGTCGAGAAGATGCTGTTCTACAATGTGAAGGTAAAGACAGTTTTTTTTTTTACTGCTAAAAGAGAGCATGTGAAGAATCCGTGGTTAAAGTTAATCCCATGATATCACAGCAGAATAATCCTAAACTGTAGCTGTGTGTTCCCTTTTTTTTACTGACGAGTTCAATGCAGGATTCGCAAACCGCTTGCTCTTGAAAGATGGTGTTCAACATACTTAGTTTTGAGTTTTATATTGTGTCTCCTGCTAACTGGTTAACTCACATCACTGAAATACTTCTGCTAATCAGTTGTGGGTCACTATTACCTACAACTGTCTACTGTTTCTCACTACTTTGAGGAAAGATTAAGTTAGTTAGTTATGCCCTCCACCCCTCCTGGGGTATGGGCCGCCAAAAATAGACTTTCAGAGATTTCTGTCCTGGGCCATTCTTTCTAGTTGACTCCAGTTGAAGCCCATCCTTTTGACGTCTGCATCGAGTTCACGTCGCCATGTGCTTTTTGGGCGGCCTCGCTTCCGCTTGCCTTGAGGGTTCCACCTGAGAGCCTGCCTGGTGATGTTTGTTGGCGGTTTGCGAATGGTATGCCCTATCCAACCCCATCTTCTCTTCCTAATTTCTACCTCTATTGGAAGTTGGCATGTCCTTTCCCATAGATTGCTGTTACTGATAGTGTCGGACCAACGGATGTGGAGAATCCTTCTGAGACAGGTGTTAATGAAGGTTTGGATTTTACTGTTGGTGGCTTTGGTTGTTCTCCAGGTTTCAGCGCCGTACAGCAGTACTGATTTCACGTTGGAGTTGAACAGTCTGATCTTGGTAGTCAAGGTCAGCTCTCTGGATGCCCAGATGTTCTTGAGCTGGATGAAGGCGCCTCTTGCTTTTCCTATCCTTGCCTTGACATCTGCTTCTGTTCCACCATGTTGGTCGATGATGCTGCCCAGGTAGGTGAATGACTGCACCTCCTTCAGAGGACTTCCGCTCAGTGTGATTGGGTTTGTGTTACTGGAGTTGGTTTTAAAAATCTTGGTCTTCTCTTTGTGAATAATGAGTCTAACTTGCGCTGATGTGTCTGCCAACACACTGGTCTTCTCTTGCATCTGTTGCTGGCTTTGAGAGAGAAGTGCGAGGTCGTCGGCAAAGTCTAGGTCATCAAGTTGATTCCATAATGTCCACTGAATCCCATTTCTGCGTTTACTTTAAGAAGACGTCATGATCCAGTCAATGGCGATGAGGAAAAGGAACGGGGATAACAAGCATCCTTGTCGGACTCCAGTATTCACCTTAAAGGTGTTGGTGAGCTGTCCTGCGTGGATCACTTGGCATGTCATGCCTTCGTATGAGCTCTTTATCAGCTTTACCAACTTGGATGGAATGCCGTAGTACCGGAGGAGCTTCCATAAGACCTCTCCATCCACACTGTCAAAAGATTTCTCGTAATCGACGAAGTTGATATACAGCGGTGATTTCCACTCCAAAGACTGCTCCACTATGATTCGCAGCGTTGCGATCTGGTCTATACATGATCGGTTCTGCCGGAAACCAGCTTGCTCATCTCGTAGTTGTAGATCGACAGAGTCTTTCATTCGCTCTAGGAGGATCCGATTAAAGACCTTGCCTGGCACAGACAGGAGAGTGATACCTCTGTAGTTGTTACAATTGCTGAGGTCTCCTTTCTTAGGAAGCTTGATTAGATAACCCTCCTTCCAATCAGCTGGTATCTCTTCGTTCTCCCAGATCTTCTCAAAGAGTGGGTACAGCATCTCCACTGACACGTTCAGATCTGCTTTCAGGGCCTCTGCAGGTATATCATCGGGTCCAGCCGCCTTTCCGTTCTTCAGCAAGGTGATGGCCTTCCTGATCTCCTCCCTGGTCGGCTTGTCGTAGGTGATGGGGAGATCTTCGTCCGCTGGGTTGATGTTTGGTGGGTTTGGTGGTGCTGGTCTGTTCAACAACTCTTCAAAGTGTTCAGACCATCTATCCATCTGTTGCGTTATTCCTATGGTGGCCTTTCCATCCTTACCCTTGACGATTCGTTCTGGCTTGCTATACTTTTTAGACAATTTCTTTGTCGTATCATACAGCTGTTTCATGTTGCCACTATATACTGCCTGCTCCGCTTCTGCTGCCAGTCCATCTATGTAATCTTTCTTGTCCTTCCTAATGCTTTTCTTTACTGCTCTGTGGGCTTCTGCGTATTCAACTTGTGCCTTTGCCTTAGTTGTCCTAGTCCTGCTGTTGTTTATTACCACTTTTTTCTGTTTTCTCTCTTTTATCTTGCCCAAGGATTAAGCATGAAGCAAAATTTGTTTTATCAACATTTATGTTACGAAATATATTGGAAAGATTATCGGTAAGGGACTGTTCGTTATTTATTTAAGGGGCCACCGGAGGAGATTTGAGATCTGTAGTCAAAAAAGACTTGACCCTCCCTTCGCCAGCAATAATTTTTTCTATGACCCTCCAAAATGATTGTGAAAAAAGGCATGACCCTCCCCAATAATTTATTGATTGCTTCTGTAGGCTACTGGTTTGCGCTTGGCAAAGATGTTCAGATAGCCATTCCATGATAAACGACTAAACTCCTGCTTTCTCATCTTTCTAGGGCTGTAACAATAGACCAAACCTACAATTCGGTTCGTATCACGATTTTTGATAAAAAAAATAAATAAAAAATCATGTTTTGGATGCTGATGCAGTGGTGACGTGTTCATGTAAAATGTAAGGGTGGCGCTGCAAATAATGTATCTTAAAGCTGCCACAAAGGTCAGTCAGGTCAATATAAACAATAAACAAGTCAATATAAAGGTGACGCTGCTGACTCGCGATCTTCGCAGTAGTGAACGCGCCAGAGAGAAATGCACATTTCATATGGATTACATAAGCAGAGAGTAGTCTGTAGTCTGTTTTCTTTCGTTTTGAATTGTTCTGTTAAAAAGTAGTCATGTCAAGTTTTCTATATATTTATCAGGTCTGTGAGGCAAGTAGCCTACCTTGGGCTATAAGCTGTGTTTCGGTTCATTTATTAGACCAAAGTCCAGGTCACGCGCCGGCGCCTCCGTGTCACGATGATTTTCTACTATATTTACTTCTAATTTATTAAATCCAGGCAATTGTTTAATGAAACATTGATTAAAATTAAGATACAATTAATAAAAAACGAAATTCACTTTTAAGAAAGGCTTTGTGCTTTCTGTTTGAGGTCCCTGTGAAAGTTTTAATGTCACTTTCAGAGCGGTCATGTCCGTAATGGAGAACTGTCACGTCCGTAACATTTTTTTACCCTCATAAATGCCAACATGAAAAAAATAAAAAGAGTAATAATAATAATAATAATAATTCATTACATTTATATAGCGCTTTTCTAGGCACTCAAAGCGCTTCACATGGAAGGGGGAATCTCCTCAACCACCACCAATGTGCAGCATCCACTTGGATGATGCGACGGCAGCCATAGTGCGCCAGAACGCCCACCACACACCAGCTTACTGGTGGTGAGGAGACAAAGTGATGAAGCCAATCAGTGTATATATTAGGAGTGTAACAATACATCGATATGGATCGATGCATCGATCAAATGTCTAACGATACGATGCATCGATACCACACATAAAATATCGATGTACGGTACCTTTATTTTGACATGCTCCATATGCTCAGGTAACTTTTCTCCGCTGAAATAGACGCCTGACAAGATTGACTGAAATCTTTGTCACAAAAGCTGGTATTTTCAACTGTAAAGGCATCGCGAGTTTATGTTTTACAGCAGAAACGATAAGCCCTGAAAAGTCTGTTTTAGCAAATCGGTGCGCAGTATTCAGGTCGAAAAGACGCGCTAGCTGAGAGGAGTTTGTTTCGTCAAAGCTGACTAAAAGTGATCGAGGATGGATTTCAGCGGACTTCATGAACCCGTGATATCTTCTTCGGCTCATAAAAGGAAAATAAAAGCTGAAACTTTTTCAAGGAATCTTGCTAAAACAGCACGTTTAGTGGTGAGTGAAAAGCTCTCTGTATTGCGTGTACGTTAATCACAACAACAAAGTTTGACAGGCGTCTATGTCAGCTGAGGAGATTAACATTACAGATTAACCAAGTGTTTTATTATGTATCATAGCAATTACTTGGCTTTGTTTAACTCTGAAACATGAAATGTGGAGTTATCTGCTTTTACCACACAATAAATATATATATAAATCCTTTAAATGAACTTTAATATAACAGAGGAGTTCATTTGCAAAAACAGATAACCCCGTTCTTGTTCCTTTTCATCATGTTTTTTTTTAAACTTGTAACAAACAAGTTGTAAATGTCCCAATTGGGAGAGGGTGTGAAATTTTCAAAGAGTTTAATTAAACTTTCATGTAATACATTTTTTTAATGTAGGCCTATTGTGAGTTAATAAATGTAACTGGTTGTGTAGACTTGGTACATAATATCTAAATATCGATTAATCGATCGATATAGCCCTGAATCGAATCGTATCGTAATCGTGTCGTAGAATTTTTTGAGGAATCGGCAAATATCGTATCGCTGGCTGAGAGAATCGATATTGTATCGTATCGTGATTAACTGTCCGATTTACACCCCTAGTATATATGTATGTGTATATATATATATATATATATATATATATATATATATATATATATACTAGGGGTGTAAATCGGACAGTTAATCACGATACGATACAATATATATTGTATATTGATACGATACAATATATATATATACATATATACTAGGCGTGTAAATCGGACAGTTAATCACGATACGATACAATATATACACGATACAGTTATATATGGGGATGATTAGGAGGCCATGATGGACAGAGGCCACAGGGCAAATTTGGCCAGGATGCCGGGGTTACACTCCTACTCTTTCGAAAGACATCCTGGGATTTTTAATGACCACAGAGAGTCAGGATCTCGGTTTAACATCTCATCCGAAGGACGGTGCTCTTTGATAGTATATTGTCCTCGTCACTATACTGGGGCGTTAGGACCCACACAGACCACAGGGTGAGTGCCCCCTGCTGGCCTCACTGACACCTCTTCCAGCAGCAACCTGGTTTTCTCAGGAGGTCTCCCATCCAGGTACTAACCAGGCTCAGTCCTGCTTAGCTTCAGTGGGCAACCAGTCTTGGGCTACAGGGTGATATGGCTGCTGGCGAATATTTTGTGTTATGTGTATTAACAGTCTCAAACCAGGACGATTTCGATGGTTGTTGTGGTTATGTCATTATTTCGACATATGTGTGCATGCAACAATCAAGATGCTCATTTGTAAATCCAGCTATATTTGCTTCTTATTCATTAAATCCAGGCAATTGGTTGATGAAAAATTGATTAAAATTAAGATACAATTTATACAAAACGAAATTCACTTTAAAGAAAGGCTTCCTACAAGACAACACTTAACGAAGTGGTCAAAATCATGTCTGGCCATGTCTCCCATTATATTGCGTAGGCTATACTTTTCATAATCAACATAGATGGGGAAAAAAACAGACATTATAATAAATATGAAACTAAATGCGCTTATTATGGCTACAACACATATACAGACTCTATTTGTAAAAATTGCTGCACATTCATTTAATTCAGAATTTTGCACACAAGTTGAAAGGAATTTGTTTGTGCATAGTAAAACATATCTGAAACATTTATCAAGTTCACTGATAATTGTGCATGCATTTATTAATCATTATGATACTAAAATCATAATAAAATAGTAGGCTTCCCTTTCAATAGTCCAAATTCGCGGTGGCGCTGCCATTTTCGTCTTTCTTCTGTGGATTTCAGCTTTTGTGCAGTGCTGAAGTGTCAACTAGCCTCTCCCTATGGAGGATCCCTTTTCCACTCTACAGATAAAGTGTTGTTGAAAATTCGGCTCGCGTACCCCGAAGTGATAAAATAAAACAAAATTCTTTATCAAATGCATAGGCAAGACAAGTAGTTTGTTTAGGTATGGTTTGTAGGAAAATTACAAACCTACGCACATATATTCAAACGAATATAACTATAGAATCAATTTTTAATGCGCATGTGAACGCCATCAGGTCACAGGTTCGCATTTAAAGTCTGTTTAGAGAGAACGCCGTCGTCTTAGTGGCCCCTAATGTAATAACAAATGATAATTTTGCTGGAAGTGAATCAATCAAAACTAGCTTTAGCTGGAAATAACATTATTCAAAAATCGCTATAAAGCCAAAACAATCTCTGTTACCGTAAATTGTATGTTTATCTCTGTAAAGCTGCTTTGAAACAATCTACATTGTTAAAAGCGCTATATAAATGAAGATGACTTGACTTGACTTGACTTATGAGAAAATGAAACAGTTTTTTGACCTTTGATGCAGGTAAACCTGTTGTAGGAGACTCCTAAACAATATTAGGAAACTTTAAAATAGCATAATAGGGGCACTTTAAGAAAAATACTAGAATGAGAAAATGAACATCCGACATTGCTTTCTGCACTGATTGAGACAGGTGTATCTCTGAGTGTATTGACTGGACTGTACACACAAACTGTGTCCCAATGTGAAGGCTGCGGACTTCGAAGGATGCAGCCTATTCGTCCTTCGAAGGACGCACCTTGTAGCCTTCATGGGATTTCCTAATTGCGCAACCAGATGTTCCCTATAACCGCTCCTGGCGCCAAGCAAGGTGCGAGAGTACCGCTGCCATCCTGATCATTCATTTGAAATAATTGAGTAAACAGCTATGGAGATGATAATAACCTTAAGTTGATGGAGAAGATGATTCCTTAAGTTGTCGAATTGATAATTTTATGTCATTATTTGCTGTGCTTTGTTGTTGTTTCTTATTTGTTTTTAATTTATTCTATGTTTGTTGTGGCTATGTTTATTGTGGTTCCCATGAGTGTAAAACAAATTCCCCTCGGGGCAATAAAGGTTTCATTCATTCATTCATTCATTCATTCATTCATGGAGACAGAATTGGCTATTGCCATTTTTTTGTTTTATATTTTACTGGAGGACATGGGAGGATGTTTCAGCCCCCACGCCGCCGAGTCATGTATTTTCGGCTTAGCCAAGACCATGGCCAGAGCTGGTTTACTGCATCCCAATTCAGAGGCTGCGTCCTGAATGGCCGGATTACACTTTAAACTGTTCAAGTATTGGGTGTTAACTTTCGCAAATAATGTAATGAAATAGGAAAAGAAAAGAAAACATACATAGGCACATATATATATATTCAAATGTTCACTTATATCGTAGGCTATTGATGTGATTTTAAAGGTTAGTCATGTATTCTTTTTTTTGTACAGAAATTGACCATGGTGAAAATATTTACACAGGTTTTCAACCCTATTTGAATATAAAACCCAGTTGAATATAAAAAAGTCTAGTGCAAACGTTAATCCCGCTCGTCATCGGCAGCTGTCAGTCACAGTTGCTAGGCGACAAGAACAATCCTCCGTGGGCTAGACCAGTCTGAGCGCTTCAGATGCGCACTTTGATATGGGAAGCAGCTGTACTTAAAAACAATTTGTTCATATTTTGACAATAGATTATGATTTCCATTACGCGAGTGTAGATGTTAAAACTTCATGCTGATTTGTACTCGGCTTTCGCCAAGATAAGCACAAACTAAGACGTAGCTTTCCAGTAACCTATGCTTCTCCATCCATTTACGCTTCCTTCCATATGGTGATGTGAATCTCCTTCGGCTGCTGTGTACTTGGCGCGTCAGCACACACAATGGCTGCAACTACAGTGTGGTCTCCCCAGTGGACCAGCACGACAACCGTCTGGATTGAGTCGAGTAGGGGACATCTCTAAGGTCTTCAAGTGGGCACCTTCCGTCCTCAGTGTTTCGTCGACTAGCCCTCGACACCTCAAGAGGGCTCGACAGTGACTCTGGCATCCCAGAGTCACCCCCCTCCGTCCCCCACTCAACTCAGCCCAACTTACTGACCTTTACATCCCTCCTGCTGCTGAGATTGCTCCTTCCTCGTAGTTTACATGTGACCTAACCGCAATCTCACAATCTCTCCGCAACACAACCATATGCGCCAACCCGTTTGACTAAGGCTGCCGAGCCCCACTGTCTTCGTTAAAAGTAGGTTCAGTGGCAACGGTTCCGTATGGCATACTACCTACCGCAAAACACAATATCTGCCCAAACACCAACCCTCATTCATGCAATATACAGGAACGTAATAACTGTAATTACTATGCAAACTATACAAATAATCCAACAGACTCTTCGAGTTTTTCAAGAATTCTATGAAACCGTAGCGTGGCGGCCTGTACACAGCCAGCCAGAATATTTCCGTCTCAACCACAGCCAGTTGCTGCTCCTCTCTGCTGCTTCAGATAAGTTCTTTACTGTGCGACGCAACTCTTGGCCACTGAATCCGACGTCTCTGAGGAACTGGGTTGTAGAGTGTGCCACAAATCCTCGACAACCCACTTCCACTGGATAAACCTGGACTCTCCATCCTCGCTGTTCTGCTTCAGTGGCCAGATGAGCATTCCGCATTTTTCTTCCTCTCATATGCCTCATCTACCGCATCCTCCCATGGGACTGTTAACTCTATCAGTTGAACAATGCGTGCTGATCCAGACCACAAAACAATATCTGGTCGGAGGTTAGTGGTGGCAATCTCAGGTGGAAAAATAAGCCGTTGATCAAGATCAGCCAGAATTTTCCAGTCCCTAGCAGCTTCCAGTTGTCCTGGGCGAGAATTGGTTTTAACACCTTTTCTTGGTGGTTGCTCGCCTAGGCGGAAGAATATTGTCTTCTGTGTGTAATGTTTTGCTAGAACAGGTGGCAACTTATTGGTCATGTTACGCTTGCCTTCCAATGCTAAAGCCAAACATCGCAGTACTTGGTCACGGCGCCAAGTAAACCGACCTTGGCTACGAGCCACCTTACATCCTGTCAAAATGTGCCTTAATGTGGCAGGTGATGAACACAAAGGACAAGAGGGATCCTCTCCTACCCAGAGGTTTAGGTTCTGTGGTGATGGGAGAACATCAAATGTTGACCTGATAAGGAAACTGATCCTACTCTCTCCCATTGACCAAAGGTCTTGCCAGCCCATCTTGCGTTGTTTCACACTCTCCCATCTCATCCACTCTCCCTGCTTGGCCTGGGAAATGGCCTTTATACACCCCATCCTCTCCTCCTGCTTTCACACCTCGTTGACTACCAGCTTCCTCCTTTGAGCTGGGCTTGCCTTGTGCCATTTAGGAGGAGCTAAACTGAGCCCATAGACCTACATATTGTTACTTTAATTTTCAAAATAACCAGTGGTGGAATGTAAGGAACTACATACTTCGTTAAGTATTCACGTACAAATGTGAAGTAGCCTACTTTTTCCCTCACAAAACAGCAACAATAAATATATATATATATTCTCAATCATTCTTTCAAGAAGGGAAAACAGCCTGTCCATCCTCTTCCTACTCTCCTCGCCTCTGCAGTCCCATGTCTTCTCTAATCAAGTCCAAAAACTTGTCCTCTCTGTCTCGCCTCCTTTTCTCAGCTGGTGCTGAGGCTGGTGCAGGTGCTGGTGCTCCTGCTGGTGCTGCTGGCTCGTCCTCTTCTTGGTCGGCCACTGCTGAACTCGGCCCTGGTCCGTCTTCAGGGATGGAGGCAATGAGGACAGGGTAAATGGTAAATGGACTGCATTTATATAGCGCTTTCACAGACCCAATGGCCACCAAAGCGCTTTACATTTTGCCTCACATTCACCCATTCATACACTTATTCATACACCGACGGCGGTGTCAGCCATACAAGGCGCCATCCAGCTCGTCGGGAGCAGCTGGGGTTAGGTGTCTTGCTCATGGACACCTCAACACTTGGTCAGGTTGAACCACCAACCTTCCGGTTTGTAGACAACCTACATGAACCACTGAGCCACTGCCGCAGGGCGGTTGGTGGAGTGGCTCTGTCCCAACACCTCATCAATGAGGACAAACCAGGGCCAAGTTTCAGCAGTGGGTTTCCCACTCACACCCTCACCTGTCCCAGGACACTTGCAGTCCTAAGGCAGAGCAAATAAAGCATGCCTGTTAACAACAACAACAACAACAACAATGAGACAATACATTTAAACAAAGATCTGTAAAACTTTCTTACTTTATATATATTTTGTCCTGCATGGGAGTCACCTTCCCAGTGCTTTAAGTGGGCCGGTACGCGCCGGTACTCAGTACCGCCACTTCCAAATATAGCTCTTAAGCGTACCATCACCTCTCCGTGCGCCCAGAACGTGCTCATATGCACATCTGTTTTAATCCTTTGGCAGCGCTGCCGCTTTTCAGAGCGCCCTTCACAATTTACGCTTCCTAATTCATCCTACCAAAAGCAGAGACTACATTACCCATACACTCTTGAGTTTTACAAGTGAAAAGCGCATGCGTCACTTTTTCCGCTGTCAGTGTCAACTCAACGTGGTCTGGAGAGCAGGGGTTTAGCCAGAATTTTATTTTTGGGGGGTCCCGTCTTTAAATGAGGGGGCAACACATACATACATTTTATATATCTATATAGCCAGAATTTTATACTGGCCTATTCTGGTGGGTGCGTGATGTGGTGGCGACTCATGTAACATGTAAGGGTGGCGCTGCCAATAAAGCACCTAAAAGCTGTCACAAAGAACCGGCAAAAGTAATGATTATGAATATGTAAAATATAGCAAGGAGATATTTTAATTGTTTATTAATAAACAAGCATTTTCTTTGTCAGTGTCGGCTAAGATGAAGTTGACGATGCTGACACGCGATCTTCACAGTAGTGAACGCGCCAGAGAGAAATGCACATTTTATACGGAGAACATAAGCAGAGAGCAGTCTGTAGTCTGTTTTCTTTTGTTTTGAATTGTTCTGTTTAAAAGTAGACATGTGAGGCAAGTAGGCTACCTTATATGCTGAGTTTCGGTTCATTTATGCAACCCGATCACACTAAATGCGTCTCTATAGCACGCAGTGTGTTTATCGTGCAATTTATACGCGAAAATGAGTTTTTACGTGCATAGGATACGCATGGGTTGGTTTAGTAGTGGTGTGGGGTGCGTGTGTATTATACGTTTGGGTAGAAATAGTGGTGTGGGGTGCGTGTGTATTACACGCAAATGAACTGCGTATCAAATGCACGCGAAAACTGCGTATCATATGTACGTAAAAACTAATTTTTGCGTATAAATTGCACGAAAAAACACAATGCGTGTTATAGAGACACGAGCTCCAGTTCAAGCGCCGGCGCCTCAGTTTCTTATCTATCGTCTGCTATATTTACTTCTTATTGATTAAATCCAGGAAATTGGTTTATGAAACATTGATTATGTAAGGGGGTGTACAGTTAAAGACCCAGAACCAGATATGAAGAATGAAGACCCGGAGTCAGAATTATAAAAAATGAAAGAAAAGTTTTACTGAAGATAGTTTGCAGTTTCATCAGCAGAAGTCAGCTTCAAGACTCACACAGGAGTTCGTAGGCCGCCTCCCTTACAGTTACAAAGATCACAGCAGTTATACCATTTCCAAGGTCTAAGCTACGTCATTGCTTACAGGTTGAATGATTCTCATTGGCTAAGAAACATTAAGAGCCTAAACAATTTAACACATGTGAGGAGATAGGGGTGCCTATCGCCATTAGTAAAGATAGTTGTCGTCCACTCAATAGATTTAGGTCTGTGGTGGCCTCGCAGGTTAGAGAAGGGCGCCGGGTTGTCTGGTCCGAACGTCCAGAACCTACATAGAATGTCATACGCACACACACAAATAACAGACACTAGCAAATAACAGCTCCCATCAAGGCTGAAGAGAGTCTGAGCTCCTTATTATCAGTTAAGTATACCAAAACATAATGCTAAAACATTCACTCGTTTGGGAGAAAAACAGATAACTGGCATTTACTCCCAAGGAAGGAAATATACTGGAAAGAATACATTTTAATACAACAATTAAAGTTCGATAGTACGCTCAATATAGCTTGACCATCTGTCCAGCGAAGGATCATATGTGTCCATGCTGCCTTTAGGACCCTCTAACCTTTCTTCTGATACCAGAGAAAGAGACAAACGGCCTTGTGGGTTACATGGCCTTCGTGTCCTGCGTGTACTACGTGCAATCTCAAAGTAAGATTGGAATGCACCTAAAAGAAACTGGTTACTTCCATCACATGCATTTAAGAAAATATAATTTCACAAGCACAAAGAATATAAAAATGAGTATGTGATAATGAATATATTTGATTATTGATTTTTTATAAGGAAGTATATAAGCATCCAAAAGGATTTATGATTATAGATGTATTTGAAGAGGCAAGGGATTTTGACCAACCCTTCAGTCCCCCGTTTTAGACCAATGTGGGGTCAAATACCGCCACGTCTGGTCTAACCAGTGAGGTCACTACGGAAGGGAGGAGTGGTGACGCATGCTCCCCTGACGGGTCACACTTATCTCTTCACCTCGTCACGGACATGCTGGTTACTAAAAATTCCAGTCCCCATTAAGAGGCTCTCCCACCTTCCACTCACAACAGGACATCAATGTAATTCTTCCTCAGTCTATCAGTCAGGTTAAAATTTTTATAAAACACATAACTGATTACGAAACAAGTACATATTTATTCTCTGGAAGCCAGGCTAAATAAGCAAGCATTGTTGCTGTATTCCTAGCATGGGCTAGATCCACAGTCACTACTCAGATCCTAAATGAAGACATTGTCTATAATCATGAATACCAGAATATATGCACTAGGTTTTTATTTTTATTTTTATAAAACTATGATTTCCAAATCCTTTTATTATAAACAAAGTTGGATGGTGAATCCATTATTTTCACTACCCCTTTTATAGACCCTTTAGGTTCAAAACACAATGGTTATCTAACTAAAAATAAACAACAACAAAAATAAAATATTAATAATTAAGACCCATAATAATTGATGTAAGAACTTTAAGTATTTACTGAAATCATCTTTCAGTTTACGGTCACATAGCATGTACCATTTTAATTGTATAACATCTTATACCCTTTTTTGTTTGTTTCAAAAATAGAAATAAAATAAAACAAATTCACATCATCATTTCAGTCATTATTTTACCACTAAAATATAGAAGTGTTTCCCATTCTGCTTAATAAAGCTTTTGTTCATTCCTTATCTTTATATCACATTAATCCCTGTTAATCATACAATGCCTTATTATTTTTATTTTGAAACTCACTTTTCATACCATTTAAACTTAATTTGACTTCCATACAGTATTTGTCTATCAAATAGTTAGTCTAAAGATTATTAGAACATTGTAAGTATATTACAAACATAAAAAAAAAATAATATTAGCAGTATTGTCTCAGTCCCACTTATCTTTACAGTTTCACAGAAACCAAAATATTATGTTACTCAGATCCCAACCCCTAAGACAGCCATGTAGCTGTTTTCTTAGACATCTAATGTCATACATCCATTTAATGGATTGAGAAATAAAACCTTTTCTTTTTAGAAGTTATATTCACTCCTCCTTTGTTCGCCCTCCGGGCTTTCAATAAAAATGAGGGAGCTCACTCTGGATAATTTGGATAGTGACTTAGCCAATGTGTCACTTTGTCTCTCTGCCGTCAAGTCTATTTATATGTATATTTTTTTTCCCTACGTTTATCCTTATGATCCCACCTAGTTGTCTATTTAAATTTAGACCCTCAGTTGAATTTAGACAAGAGTTTTACCCCATAATGGACGGCAATCTTCTTTACAATTCCAATTTATATAAAATACTAATCCAGAGAGTAATTCAGTTCAACATCATAAATGACAAAAGCATTCATAATTACCAATAGCAGACAGAGCTGGAAAACCACTCCAATTAAAGCTCTTCCCATGTTCTGCATTGTCTTTTCATCAGATTGACTCAGAATTATCAACTTTTTCTAAAGTTTGTAATTTCACTTAACCCATCTGTAATGATAAAACACTAATTCCAGAGGTTAATGACACAATACCCTCAAAATCAGGAAATAATAGTACCCCAAACGAACACATACAAGACATGACGCACAGTCACCAACACATTCATACCTGACTATGAACTGCTCATATTCTCATATTCATATATTTTATATTGTTGCTAAAAGATTTAAATTTTAAATAAGATTTTAACCTTTCCATTTTCCTGTAGCTTCTATCTAATTTTACATGGTCCCTAAACCAGTTTCAAAGCATGCCTGTTCATTATTCATTTGATTTTAACAAGGTCAGCTGGGTTGTTTTGGTTCATTAACATTATTTTGTTTAAGCTTTCTTTTGCAGGCCAATGACAGAAAGACAGACACATCCCTTCCTTCACTCAAGCAGTCTCTCTCACTATGAACCTTTGACCATTCACCTTTGTTAGCCAGACTTTTCTTGAATCTACAAAAACTGTCTTCATCTTTAGTCACCACCATGTCTAACGACCTTCAGGAGTTAAAAACCATGTTATAGACATACTAGTTCTAAATCAACTTCTATACATTTTCCTTGCCCATAAGGCAACCGACATCAAAAAGTTTTATTACTGTCTCCACAACAACTAATGGGAATCACTTCATGGCCCCGACTGAACCCCGAAAGCCCATTCCTGTTAGCTCTTTATCTATAACCTCCATCAGGGTGTTTTTTTCCCCTGGCATATTTGCAGACGCTTGTCACAATGAAAAACAAGCCATACAACTAATGCGGTTTCTTCTGGTGAGTGGTATAGAGGAGCTTTGCATTATGGGGCAGACTGCCGTGACTCGTCATAGCTTCATCTCCCCTTAACGGTATAAGGACGCTGCTGGCCTCACAGCTCCTGCTCAACTCTCATACCTGTCTCACATAAAACATCTCCATTCAGGAAATGCCCAGTGACTTTACGTGACCCCCATGCCTTAGGTTGCCCCCTGTCTGGCCAAAGAAGGTCTTACCCGTCACTGGGATGGTCACTCGTGCCCACTGGTAACCGCTCTTTCCCATCACAGAATCTTTGACCGTTTTCTTCAACAAAATCTGTTGTTCTCTGGAGCTTAGGAAAGACACAATCAAGAGTCACCAGGGCCATTCGGACTGCCTAATAGTTGTAACACAGGGAGACAGGTTAATAACAACAGTATTTAATCACTTAAATCCATTAACCATCTTAAAAGCAGCAACCTAGCTACTCAGTGGATTTAGATCACAACCGTACATTCAGTGTACAGTTTCTGTAGCCGAAGGCGTCGGCCCACCCCCGTTTCATGGTGGGGACTAAGATCAGACAAAGAAGTTACTGGTCCTAAAATAACCTAATCAAAGATGTCACTTCACTGTGTTTTAATTCAAATAGCTTATTATCACTAATGACAGGCTCAGATAACAGCTTTTAGCTGACATTGAATGAGAGAGACTCTGAGACATTCAGGACTGGCACACTGCACTCTCATAAACTTCTAACATCAAACTTTTATCTACCATCCTATAACTCTATCCCAGCTTAAGGCATATTTGCCAGAAATTACATGTGTTTCCAAATAAACATAATTTTTATAGTTGTCTTTATTTAGACATTACAAATTTCCACTCAGATTGAGTCTCTGTTGCACTGGCAGTTTCAGCCACAGTACACATCAGATCCAGATAAGCAAACTGTTTCATTACAGCCAATAATAAACTTATCTTTTGAAAGCAAAACATCAGCTTCTAGTTCTTTCATGGTCAACTTTTCAAGCTGTTTGTTTAATCAGCATTCAGCAACTGTTAATCCAGTCCTGCTTCTGCTTATTTAATCTTCAATAAAAATAATTATTTTAGTTCTAAATAATGTTTCACATTTCTCAATCTTGATTTTAGTGTCAAGTTCTCAACCATAGTTTAATATTTGACTTAAGTTTTCTCTTGGAGTTTATGCATCTCCAATTAGGATTCACACTAACTTTGACGAGGCTAGAACTATCTGCTTGTGATACTTTTGCAGTTATTGTAAATCATCTGTGAGATAAGTCTCTCTATATCATCTAAAACCTTTTTAAAATGTTTAATTATAACACAATCATCCTTTTAGTTACTTTGATATATTTTGCAACTCACATTTGTTGGAGTCATTAATTTTACATCAACCTGTGTTCATCAATTCACTTATAAAAATTACTATTATAGATCTTTTCTTCAACAAGATTCACTTTAAGACTTCAATCTTTTGACCTTGTTTTTTTATCTCTTATTTTTCAGACGAAAAATGTTAATGTCGTCATTTAAACACTGATCAACTTTCAAACCCACATTAATACCAGAAATTTGTCACTATCACATTTTTAAACACCTTCTCGGTGGGCATTTACAGTTACGTATTAAATGGTCCTGATGACCACCATTAAAAACACTCTCTGTCGGCTCCACTTACTGCACACTCTTGAAGCAGTGTGTGTCCCATTCAGGAATGCAAACAGAGCCACTGATAAGCAGTTCTCTGTATTCTTTTACAGTCCACCAGTGGCGGATTTAATCATAATAGCCAAATCATAATCTTCATCATTATCATTGGCAGAACATTAATTTTCATAAGCTGCATGGAAATGCTCAAAATATTGTAAGTTGTTTTCACAAAGTTTCCTTTTAACTTTAGTCGCTTGTCGAGGGAAATTATCCCCGACCCAGAATTTACTTCACTTGCTTTTTGTAATCATCGTAAGCAATACAAGGCTAAACATTTAAATTTTCCAGTTTCTTTATTTGTTTGTAGCCAGTCAAGTTGTTTAAATTTCCAATCAGAATCAAAATACTGACTACCATTTACTTAATAATTTCTGCAAATTTCTTTGAAGTGAGGGCTTCAGAGCACAGCTGCTAACAACGTTTGCTTTCCTGTCTCACTATTTGTTTCAGGACTGCCATATCTTAATCATGGTTCATACTCACCTGAAGTTATTGCAGAAATGGAGGCGGCGATCTTTTAACAACACAGCTCGGCTTCTGCGTGATGAAACTGCAAAGTATACTCCAAAATCACAGTTACATATACTGGTCCACGCCAATTTGTGTCACAACTTCTTTTTTTTTTTTTTTTCTCTCGGAATCGTTCCTGATGCATCCCTGGCAAACAACCCTATTATTGTTAGTATCCCTAACTGCCTGATTCACTTCACTAAGTTCGGGGATCCCCTATCTGAGATGGAAGAGATTGAGCAGGTTTTCGGTGCCACTGGACCTACAATCCAGGGACGTACTCTGCTGGGGTGTTGCTATACCAACAATGCCCAATGGACCCCCCACAGAGCACGCTTCGCTTGCGCTGTCTGCTCTTGTTAAAACTTTAAACAATGCTATCAGCGACTTCCTTTTATACTTTAACCTTCAGTATAATTAATCTTCACTCTCCTCATCGGAGTGAAGCTCTCCCGCTCCCCTTCAAAATCTCTCCCAATCAGATAGCCCTAACCAAATAATAAAATTACTACCTTGTTTGTTGATTAGCCAGGGATGTCACCAAAGAATAATTGCCCGCATTCTCCACCATAACTGTAAGGGGGTGTACAGTTAAAGACCCAGAACCAGATATGAAGAATGAAGACCCGGAGTCAGAATTATAAAAAATGAAAGAAAAGTTTTACTGAAGATAGTTTGCAGTTTCATCAGCAGAAGTCAGCTTCAAGACTCACACAGGAGTTCGTAGGCCGCCTCCCTTACAGTTACAAAGATCACAGCAGTTATACCATTTCCAATGTCTAAGCTACGTCATTGCTTACAGGTTGAATGATTCTCATTGGCTAAGAAACATTAAGAGCCTAAACAATTTAACACATGTGAGGAGATAGGGGTGCCTATCGCCATTAGTAAAGATAGTTGTCGTCCACTCAATAGATTTAGGTCTGTGGTGGCCTCGCAGGTTAGAGAAGGGCGCCGGGTTGTCTGGTCCGAACGTCCAGAACCTACATAGAATGTCATACGCACACACACAAATAACAGACACTAGCAAATAACAGCTCCCATCAAGGCTGAAGAGAGTCTGAGCTCCTTATTATCAGTTAAGTATACCAAAACATAATGCTAAAACATTCACTCGTTTGGGAGAAAAACAGATAACTGGCATTTACTCCCAAGGAAGGAAATATACTGGAAAGAATACATTTTAATACAACAATTAAAGTTCGATAGTACGCTCAATATAGCTTGACCATCTGTCCAGCGAAGGATCATATGTGTCCATGCTGCCTTTAGGACCCTCTAACCTTTCTTCTGATACCAGAGAAAGAGACAAACGGCCTTGTGGGTTACATGGCCTTCGTGTCCTGCGTGTACTACGTGCAATCTCAAAGTAAGATTGGAATGCACCTAAAAGAAACTGGTTACTTCCATCACATGCATTTAAGAAAATATAATTTCACAAGCACAAAGAATATAAAAATGAGTATGTGATGATGAATATATTTGATTATTGATTTTTTATAAGGAAGTATATAAGCATCCAAAAGGATTTATGATTATAGATGTATTTGAAGAGGCAAGGGATTTTGACCAACCCTTCAATTAAAATACAATTAATACAAAACGAAATTCAGGTTAAAGAAAGGTTTTGTGCTTTCTGTTTAATGTCTCTATGAAAGTTTTAAAGCATCTTTTAGTGCCGCTTTCAGAGCGCTCACGTCCGTAACGGAGAAGACGGCCGTAACATTGTTTTTTCCTCATAAATGCAAACACGAAAAATAAAATAAAATAAAATGAATATTTTATGTAGTCTGTGGAGACTGAGAGCCAACCCTTCTTCATCCGGTGGGTAGTATTACTTTGTTTTGCGCAGTGTAATTCACATAATCACTAAAAAAGGTTGTTGTTTTTTTTTTGTTTTTTTTTTAAGCAATCAGAAATCTTAGGATCACCTCGTGGCTGCGCCACTCCCGGAGAGGGTGTGTGAAACGTGCAACCATAGCTGCTCGGTTAAAATACAAATACAATGAACACTTAATGTGCTATCCTTCAGACTTTGAGTAGTAAAAGAACAAGGTCAGAATCAGAGGACTCGCTGGCTGACACCCCACCAAGCTGTATAAGCTGTATATTATGCTGTATATAAAACCCCTTCAATATAGTTGTTACCTCAGGGGAGGAGGGGAGTCAGCAAAAAAAATAAAAAAAATAAAAATAATAATAGAGTACCGCCACCTCTTTTGGGCCACTTAAAGTACTGCACCTTCCCCAGCAGGTCCATTTTCTCCAGAATTCTCCTAAAACAAAACAAAAGGGAACCACTTATGAAAAATATTAAGACAGGAGTGCAATCTTAACATTAGTGCAACCTTAACATTACAAAATATGACACATGGATACGAATACAAAATACTTGAGAGAAATCATATTTCTGCATACTCAAATTTGGTTAAAACCTTTGTAGACATAGCTTGCATGACAGCACTACAAAAACACATAAAAGTGAAACCCCATTGCCATATATATTTTTGTATAATAGGCTACACAAGTGAGACAGACTAGTGCAAATATTACAAATAGGTAATTGTCTTACGCTGGTCATTTTCAGACCACAATTGAATAAATTGAGCTGTCTGCTCCTTGTTCCCTGAAACAATTATTAAACTAATATTAGCACAAGTTTTGCCTCAAACCACGACAAATGAAGCCACGCAATGGTGACGAATGAGTTAAGATGAATAAGAAAGAAAAACTTGTGGCTTTTAACTCTGGTTTCTCTAGCTATTTGAGTAAATGAAAACATAATACTTACATTTAAATGTGAATTTGCCATCCACCACCGAACTCTCGGCTGCCCTTTTTTTAAAAAAAAAAAAAAATGCTGTCGTCACCAGCTCAATGACTTATGGGGTAGGATAGACCGCTTAGGATCCATTTATGTATCCTCTCTTTCACGGGGAAATGAAGGGTGCATTTGGCGTAGCTTTTGAATCAGGGAAGCCTTTGTCGCGCCGCAGTGATGCAACCGGCCTTCAAATCCAACCTTCGGAGGGTGCAGCCTTTGAATAGGGACGTCCTTCGTCGCGCCGCTGTGACGCAATCGGCCTTCAAATACGACCAACCGGCCTTCAAATGCGGCCTTCGGAGGATGCAGCCTTCACATTAGGACACAGCTAGTGTATTCGTTGTAAGAGGCTGATCAGATTGATGTAACTATTGTGAGTCAAAGTGTGAGGGACCGAGAAGTCAGGAACAAGGAACACAAGCTTTTTATGAAAAATTAGTCTTTATTTGAACTACAACGCAACTAATTTGTGTACACTTCAAATCAGTAACGATGTATATAAAAAGGTGTTGTAAATATAAACATGCAAACCTAACAATAAAGAATTAATGAATACTGTTTGTCTTGTGTGGTTATTATGAGCTATCATTATACTGAAACAAATAAATGTGAATTACAAAAGAGAGAAGTTCAAAAAATGATTATTCTTAAATGCATTTCCTACGTGTAAATGTGTGTGTGTGTGTGTTGATACGATACATCAACATCACCACTCTTGTGCGACCACCACTCGGGCCATACCCAAAAAAGATTGCAGATCCTTACGTGTCTGGGGCACTACACATTTCTCCAAGGCTTGAACTTTCTTCACCTGCGGTCGCACAACACCCTGGCCAATTACATAGCCCAGGTATTCAGTCTCTTGTTTAGCTACAGCACACTTGGTTGGGGTGACAGTTAGGCCGGCATTCTGAAGACGCTGCAAGAGTTCTGAGATGCTGCACATGTTCCTCCCAGGTGTTACTGTAAATGACAATATTGTCAAGATATGCAGCAGCAAAAGGTAAACCACGTAATACTTGGTCTATTAACCTATGAAACGGCCCCATGAAGGCCAAAAGGTAACACCTTAAAATGGAAAAGGCCCCTTGGTGTTCTAAATGCGGTCAAGGGTTGATTCAGTGGAATTTGCCAATAGCCAGTCAAGTCATCTTCATTTATATAGCGCTTTTAACAATGGATTGTTTCAAAGCAGCTTTACAGAAATAAACATATAATTTAAGGTAACAGATTGTTTTGGCGTTATAGCGGTTCTTGAATAATGTTATTTCCAGCTAAAGTTAACTTTGATTGATTCACCTCCGTCGAAATGATCAGACTTTAAACGCGAACCTGTAATTAACGCTGACGCCGGCGTTCACATGCTCATTCAGAATTGATTCTAGAGTTATGTGCTTTTTAAAATATGTGCGCAGGTTTGTAATTCCATACAACCCAGCCTAAACAAACTACTTGTCTTGCCTATAAATTTTGATACAGAATTTTGTTTTATTTTATCACTTCGGGGTACGCGAGCCGAAATTCACAACACTTTATCTGTAAATAGCCTATATTTATATATCTGTAAATAGCCTATAAATAGCCTGTATATAGCCGATATTTGGATTGGCCCAAACTATCAATTAGGTCACTTATGTGAGGTGTAGCGTAGGGATCAAACTGTGATACTGAGTTCAGATATCTGAAATCAATACAGAACCGTATACTCCCGTCCTTCTTTGGCACAAGGACTATGGGGTGACACCATTCACTATTCGAAGGCTCTATAATGCCCAAGCGGAGCATAAGGTCTACCTCTTCCTCCAAGGTCACCTGGAATCTTTCAGGGATCCTATAGCTCTGGCGTTTCACGACAGCATCAGGTTTCAGTACTACACCGTGCTCAATCAAATTGGTAAACCCAGGATATTCAGAAAATACCTTCGAAGTGAAGAGAACTTGTACCTGTGACCGCTGGGAATCTGTTAGAAGATCTAACCCGATGTCCCCAGGAACTGGCTGTGGCACATACTGCTCATCGGATTCTTCCTCTTCAATACTGCGAATCAACAGTGACTGTGACTTTTCAGGACGGGGAACCCACTCCTTCAACAAGTTAACGTGCAAAACCCAACTAGATCGATCTTGACCTGGCATACCGATTTCATAAGTCGTAGGACCCAGGCGTTTCTTGATCTCGTAAGGACCCTGCCATTCTGCTAGCAGTTTACTCTCTCGACTGGGCAACATGACAAGTACCTTCCTGTGGAAGCCTGAGGGACTTCTCGATAAGCGAATAGAAGATAGGGCAACCATTGATCCCAGTCTTGACCAGTCTCACTGACAAACTTCCTTAACATCCGTTTCAAAGTCTGGTTAAATCGCTCAGTCAGCCCATCTGTTTGGGGATGATAGGGAGTAGTACGCAGACTCTTAATTCCTAAGAGCTGGCAGACCAGTTTCAGCAAGGTAGACATGAAATTAGTGCCCTGGTCGGTTAGAATTTCTGCTGGAAATCCGACCCTGGAAAATAACTGGACCAAGGAAGTAGCTACAGGTTTCGCCCTCACAGATCTTAACGGAAATACCTCTGGGTATCTGGTGGAATAGTCCGTTATTACCAACATGAAACGGTTCCCGGAGCAACTCCTCTTCACTGGACCAGCGACATCCATTCCAAGCCTCTCAAACTGAGTACCAATAATAGGAAGTGGTTGTAGTGGTGCTCTTGACGGACGTCTGAGGGACACCTTCTGACAAACAGGACAGCTTTTACAAAATTGGGCCACATCTACTTTCAAACCGAGCCAGAAAAAATACTTTTTGATTCTTGCAGTAGTCTTGTTTTTCCCCAGGTGGCCAGCCCAAGGAACAGAGTGACTCAGATTTAACACCATCTCTCGAACACACTGTGGAACCACAAGTTGTTTCTGGACCCTGATCTCTCGATAGAGTATTCCCTTCGTTATCACATATCTGGCTGTACTGTCATCTAAAGGCTTCTCGCTTACCTCTGCAGCTCTAGCAAAGCACTCTGTGAGACTAGCATCTTCCTGCTGCATCTGAACGATGTTGGTGGGCATCTGGAAGTTCACAGGTAAGTCACAGGCCATATTTTCAGACTCTGTATGAGCAGCATATTTTACCTTTTCTTGTCTTTTTTCTCTTCTAGTCTTTCCCCTCTTCGACACCACTGTCTCAATCTCTGCATTGAAGAAAGGTAAAGTACTTAGTGGGTGTTCAATCCCCTCTGACTGGTTCACCTTTGCTCTGGTTACCACCATGTGACACTGTTGAGTCAGGTGCAACAACTCCAGCAGAACTGGTATATCTCGACCCAGAATCACAGGAAAAGACAAGTTATCAGCCACCCCCACCTTCACCAGGTAAGTCTGCTCTTTTAGGTAATTTGTCGACTGTGCTGATCAAAGAGGGCGATATGAACTTTCTTCTTACCAGCGTCTGATCACTGCTGGTGTTAATCAAAGCAGTCAATTTCTCACCATTTATCTCCCCATTTGTAGTTCTCAAAGAGCTTGGGGATTTGGTTACATCCATCCTTGGTACAAAACATAGCTGTGTAAGCTGAGCTGAGATCTACCACACAGGTAACATATGGGAGGTCGTTTAGGAGCAAAATTTAATTTAGCTGAAGTAGGTTTCCCCATGTAGGGCTTACCAGACCCCTCCACCTTCCTTTGCTGAAAGTGAGGCATGTCGAGAGAACAGCGGACATTAGCAAGTTTCCAAGCCCACGGCTTACTCTTTCCTCTAGCTGCAACAAACACATCCGCCAAAGACGCTGCTTCTGCTGCAGTTCTGGGATCTCTCTCTCGAATCCACACCTGAAGTTCAGGGAACAGCATTCTAAGATATTGCTCCATAATGATGATTTCACTTAACTCCTCCACTCGTATCCTCTTAGGCTGGATCCACTTTCCAAAGAGTTCTTTGAGCCGTTTATAAAGCTCTATTGGACTCTAAGTTGGATCCACTAATAAGGAACGGAACTTTTGTCAGTAAGTTTCAGCATTGACATCATATTTCTTTAAAATAGCATACTTCACTTTGTCATAGTAAGTAGACTCGTTCGCATCCATATTGACATAAGCTGCTCTTGCTTTACCAGTCAGCAAAGGGATTAAATGCCAAACACAATCAGCTTTAGTCCACCTACAAGCACTAGCAATCCTTTCAAAACTAACAAGGAACTGTTCTACATCATCAGTGTCACTCAGCTTCTCCAATCGAGGTACCTGAGATAATGGTGGGCCTATAATGTTTCCACTGAAGAGTAAAAAAATATAAAGCTGGTGTGCACATCCCAAACACCCAAATTGGGCTCAGGTGCAGGACAACTGAGTGAAATAAACAAAATAAGAAGGTGTGAAGTCCGCACACTGAAAACTACTGCTCCAGAAATGTTTATTATATTAAAAAAAGCAACGTTTCGACCCTCAGTATTCAGGCTGATGAAGACCTGAGGGTCGAAACGTTGCTTTTTTTAATATAATAAAAATTTCTGGAGCAGTAGTTTTCAGTGTGCGGACTTCACACCTTCTTATTTTGCCTATAATGTTTCCAACCTGATTAAAACTCTGCTGATGAGCTGAAGCCGCGGAGTTTCCATCGGAATCTAAAGGATCCTCATCGGGCCTTTCCCGGGACTCCCGGTCAACATCAGGTAAGTGAAAGGTGCGTGCTTGGACCTCCATTTGCAAAAGACCGAACTGGTGCAGGAGAGCTTTAAACCGTCGCTCCTGATCCACCTGCTCCTGCTGTCTTGCAGTCTCCCGGCCTTCTGTCATGGCCATATGGGCTCGAAGCAGATTCGCCAACTCAGTCACCGAAACTTCCCTGTCACCCGTTGCTTCACCTCCTTCAGCTCCTTCCACCATGTCCTGGTCCTCCTCATCCCTTTCTTCCTCTTGCTGCAAGGGAGGAGCCTTAGGCACACCTTTCTTTAAGGTACGACTCATATTAACAGGGGGGAAAAAACAGCCACGAGGGGCAGAAAGAAACACTGCTTAGTGTCCTTGACCGACTGAAAGATCCCACCGCTGCCACCATATGTGAGGAACCGAGAATTCAGGAACAAGGAACACAAGCTTTTTATGAAAAATGAGTCTTTATTTGAACCCCCAAAAAATCAACTTTACAAACTCATAAATTTCTTGCAACAAAAATAAAACAAACAAACAGAAAATAAGGTCAAAAAACAGTTAGACAAAAAACAACCAAACAAACTAAAACTGACCTGCTCAAATGAATAAAGCAACAGCTTATAAAGGAAAGGATGGGCCCATTACAAATTAAGAGGGAAAACAATTTAACTACACATTCAACATATAACCTTAAGTAAATCCAAATCAAACAGAGATATATAGTAAATAAAGATAAGGAAAGCCAAAATGTAATCAAATACCATAAATGTACAACTAAAGAAATTCATTAATAAAGACATTCACGTTTATTCCTCCCCTGGGCAACTCCCAGCGAATGGTATGTCCGGGCGGAACCAATAAAACTTAAATACTCTGCTCCTGCCTGGACTCTAATTTTCGTCACACCAGGATGCGGCTGCAGCGGACCATGTCTGAAGTTCATCTCTGGTAAACTTAAACTCAAAATAGAAACAAATATAAATCGCAGATACAACGCAACTAATTTGTGTGCACTTCAAATCAGCAACAATGCATATAAAAATGTGTTGTAAATATAAACATATGCAAACCTAACAAAGAATTAATTAATACTGTTTGTCTTGTGTGGTCATTATGAGCGATCATTATACTGAAACAAATAAATGTGATTTACAAAAGAGAGAAGTTTAAAAAAATGATTATTCTTAAATGCATGTCCTACATGTAAATGTATATGTGTGTGTGTGTGTGTGTTGATACGATACATCAACATTACCACTCTTGTGCTGCCACCACTTGGGCCGTCACACAAAGTTACAGCGCCACCAACTGGCAACAGGAAGCGTCTCACTTTCAAAATGCTTTTGACAAAAGTGGGGGGGGGTCAGTTTTACCTACAGTAACAAAACTGTCATTAAGTGACCTAATATGATCCCAATACAGTCACCATTAAGCTGCATTGATCAAAGCAACCTTTTCCGACATCGAGAATCGAAGAATGAGTTTTGGATGATGTTTTTCATCATAGACTGAGACTGTCAGTGAGGGAAACATGATCTGTGAAGCATCTGACCCTAACAGAGCAAACTCGGAGTCAACAGGCAACAATGCTAAATGCTCTGTCCTAATCCTTTTAACAACATGTATTCATTTCTTCAATGAGATTACTGTTTCTGCCTTAAATTAATACATTTTTTTAATTATTATATTGTTAGCTAACTGCGTGATGTACATTTGTACAGTCACCTCTGATAACAGATCGCTCTTTTGCAATGTAGACATGCATTTTCTGTAAAGCTGCTTTGAAACGAAATGTATTGTGAAAAGCGCTATACAAATAAATGTGAACTGAAATGGTTAGCTGCTTCAGTCTCAATGTCTGCTCAGCTGCTCATGTGACTGCTTTGAATTGCTTGATTTTGTTAGATACAAGAACAGCATTACTTAAAGCAAAGACAGCAGCAGACAGCAACAATTCATTGGTATTATTACTATTTAGTAATTAATTAACTACTTTGGTAACTAATTGACATCATGCTTCCAAATAGTCTGTTACTCTTGGTATTTGATCTTGAAATGATTTTGATTGCTTCATTAGCATAACCAAACTGTACATAACGCTTTATCAAAGGTACGTATATAGGTACGTATATTGTTCGCATCGAGCCGGACAACTTTCTAATTTACAGTCAATAGCTCCGACCAACAGTAAGTCAGATATTTTGGTTTGAATATGGTCTGTCTCTCTCTCTCTCTCTCTCTCTCTCTCTCTCTCTCTCTCTCTCTCTCTCTCTCTCTCTCTCTCTGTGCCTACGTCTCTGTGTGTGTGTGTGTGTGTGTGTGTAGGGGGAGGCGGGCTAGATTAACCATTCACTGCTGTGTGGTTTGGCTTGCATTAAAAAGGAAAATAAATGTCTTACCCCTTGTATTTTTTAAATAATTTTTATTAATAAAAGTAAAAGCATATAACCAGTTTAATTGTAGTGCATTGACAATAGGTTTATATAATTCGTTTATTAATTAAATGAACTTGGTCCTTAAAACCCTTTACTCGTCAAGGATCACCGGTGACCCCAGATTATCGCTGTTCTAACTTTATTAGTCATTTAAACATCACACACTAACCTTATCTGGACAAACTCACCATCTTAGAAAGATTTAAGACTCCAGCTTCGATATTTGACCACTGTTTATCATTAAACTGGTTTGCAGTGACATTAATTTCTTAATTTATTCCAGGAATGCAAAATAATAAATCTGTAACGAAATCTGTATTTTGAATAGAAATCATCGCTCAAGCATAAAGCATTCATTCACTTCAAAATCTGTATTTTGAATAGAAATCATCACTCAGGCATAAAGCATTCATTCACTTCTTCTCCGGTTTATTTGTGTTCACACATACATGCAATATACAGCATCCGCCAGGGCTTTTAGTCCAATGGTGCGCATATTTGGAGAAATAATGATTAATTATCGCATGTTTGTAAAATATTTCGCCATGCAGAATAACATTTCTATTCAGTTTTTCACTGAAATATGCGATTGATCATAAACCAGCCCTTCTGTATGACACAGGTCCTTGTTTACTTCCTCATTCTAACCTCCGTCGTAACAAAGCAAAAATAACATCTCTTTACCTAATCAAGAAACTAATAAATGCACGTTTTTAATATATATGCTTTGTTTGTGATTTCGTGTGCTTTTGGCGTATTTCTATATGCATAAGGAATCCCAGCTAACACAGTTACGTTGTGAAGACGTAACAGTATGGAAGGGCATTAGGGCCAAAACGTGTGAGACTGTCATGTTAACACGTAATTACACGTTAACACGCAATTTACGCGTTAACACATAATTTACGTGTTAATGCGTAAAATACTGGTTTTAGCACCTATAAAATATGTGAGCATTTTAGACCATTTTCACAATCACAATATAAATTCATCTTTTTTTAATTGAACCACTATGCATTATTATAACCATTAGCCTACATTATATTACATTACACACAGAGACACACACACACACACACTGACACACACACACACACACACACACAATAATAATAATAATAATCTAAAAGAAGAGAGGCTTGAATTATTAATAATTAAAATCAGACAGAACTTCTGCCTAATGACTTTTTACAATGGATGTTCAAATGTGAATTCATTCAATGAATATAGGACCAACAATAATTAAAATATATTTTAATAAAAGGCTACTACACAAAACAAGAGATTATGCTATATAGTTTCCTGCAAGTTACCCTTCAAATGATTGATTGACATGTGGGCGTGTCTATCATTTGATCTTGTTCCCCCCTTCCGGTTCCTCCCCTTCCGGTCCCGCCCCTTCCGGTCCCGCCCCGTCCGGTCCCGCCTATTCCTGTTACCTTTGACCCAGTTCCGCCTCTTCCTGTTACCTTTGACCCAGTTCCGCCTCTTCCTGTTAACTTTGACCTAGTTCCGCCCCTTCCTGTTAACTTTGACCTAGTTCCGCCCCTTCCGGTTAAACTTTCTGTCAAAATGATGGATGTGTGACAGTTAGTTTGATCGTTTGAAGTTAGTTTGATCAAGAAAAAAGGGCGTATAGGATGTGTGACAGATAGTTTGATCGTTTGAAGTTAGTTTGATCAAGAAAAAAGGGCGTATAGGATGTGTGACAGATAGTTTGATCGTTTGAAGTTAGTTTGATCAAGAAAAAAGGGCGTATAGGATGTGTGACAGATAGTTTGATCGTTTGAAGTTAGTTTGATCAAGAAAAAAGGGCGTATAGGATGTGTGACAGATAGTTTGATCGTTTGAAGTTAGTTTGATCAAGAAAAAAGGGCGTATAGGATGTGTCACAGATAGTTTTATCGTTTGAAGTTAGTTTAAGCAAGAAAAAGGGGGGTATAGGATGTGTGACAGATAGTTTGAGATGTATGGCTTTGATGATGACAGTTAGTTTGATCGTCGAAATCGATGTGATGTGGTCAGAGTGAGGTGACAATGACATACAAAGTTTGGTGTCAAAATGTCAAGGCATTGCAGAGATAAAGACTTAATAGTCATTTTGGCAGCATGCCTCAACTTTGCTGCTGCGGTATACAAAACGGTTTCGTCTATCGTCACGAAATCCATAACTTTTATTCGGCATGGTCTGGAGATGATATGATTCGATTTTGGTGAAAATCGGACTAGGACTGTTGGTCGGAGCTATTGAAGGAATCTATTAAGACTAGTGTCATTACAATAGGCATATTTATTCAAAAGTTATTAGCCTTTTTGGAAATTTAATTTAACTTTTGACCAACAGGTGGCGCTAATTCGAAATCTTTTGATTACCTTCAGGGGATGGTGCTGGTTGCAAATTCTGAGTTTCATAATGTTACGCCAATGCATATGTTAAGTATAGCATTTTACATCACAAAACTGCATAGAAGTCAATGGGAATTTCATGTTTTGTTCTATTATAGCGCCACCAAGAGGCTCAGTCCCACAATTTTTTTTATGTGTCCTCAGAGTGAGCCCATACATATGTGTGTCAACTTTGGTGAAAATATCTCAATTCGCTTCAGAGTTATAGACATTTATATGAAAAAACACGTAAAAAATGACTGACACATCACTTTGATTGAATTTTACTACCCCTTACTATCAATATCTTCGCATTTGGGCATTGATGTTTAGCTATCGACCTATGTTTCCAAACGTCTGACGGTGGTTTCGTCTCGATCGGACAAGCGGTTTCGAAGATATAGCCAAATATTTTTTAAGCGCTAAATCACAACGCTACACAAACCGTCAGGCCAAACCTAGCATGTTTGGTATCGTAGCACTCTGCAAGGTTTCAGGGGTCTAATTAGATTAGTCTCGTGAAAATAAGTCGACCACACCCAAAGTTATAAGCATTTGAAAAATAAATTTTACCACCAGGTGGCGCTGTTTCGAAACTTCTCAGGCTCCTTCAGGGCATCGTACTGATGACCCATACAGAGTTTCGTAACAATTCGTTCATGCGTTCAAAAAATACAGCATTTTAGCACATAATTCAAAATTGCCGACAGCCAAAATGGCCGATCTGGGAAAATTGGATATCAGTTGACTTGACATGACGCCCTGAATCTAACGAGACCACTTTTATGATTTTTGGACAAACCGTTCAGAAGTTATGAGCAAAAATAGCCATTTTTCATATCTCCGGACCAGTAGATGGCGCTGCGCCGAAACGCAGCTTGTAGCATCAGGTCATGCTTGTGATGACATGTACCAAGTTTGGTCTGAATACGATTAAGCGTTGCGGAGATACAGCCTTACGTCTGTTTTTGCAAGCACTACGTAAAATTAGTTTGTGCGTTTATCGAAAACTATTTACCGAATCGACTTGAATTACATAACTTTTTTGTCGGCACTGCCTGGAGATGATCTGGTGCAATTTTAGTGAAAATCGGACAAACCGTCTAGGAGGAGTTTGCAAAAGTAGGTTTTTTGGACAATTCAAAATGGCGGCCATATTTTTATGACGGAAAATTACGTCATAGGATGCATTCGAATCGTCATGAGCTCAGGAATCAGAGGAAAAAAGAATTTTGTTGATAGGCCTTACGGTTTAAAAGTTATTAGCATAATATTAGTGAAACTTTGGACAGGTGGTGGCGCTAGAGGGAATGCGTTAGAGACACCAAAATTGGTGCAATTACTGTTGGGACTGTCCTCTATCAGAATGTCAAACCGGAACAACTTTTTCGGAAACGGTTCTATGGGCTGCCATAGACGCCCAGTCGGAAGAAGAAGGAAGAATAATAATAATAATAGGAACCGGAACAGATACAAAAGGTGCCTCCGCACCTCCTTCGGTGCTTGGCCCCTAATAAAATGGTGGAAGTTTATCTGTTCTTTAAAAGAATATAAAATAAAATCTTACTAAAACCTCACACAAAAAGTTTAAATAAAATGGAGCCACAAATTTTAAAAAACCGTTAAAAATGTATTAGAGTTGAAGAAAAAAACATACAGCTTATGAAACAATCTATGAATGATCTTACACTGCCTCAAAAAACATAGGGAGCGCGCGTCTATGTGTGTGTGTGTGTGTGTGTGTGTCAAAGCAGGAATTACCCTCCCTCCGCATTGCTCGGGACGTTGGAAGTCTATCTCACACAGAAGTTAAAAAAGCATTATGTTAATTTAAATGAAATGGTTATAAAATTTACATTTAGTCATTCATAAATATTTGACACTGACTCAAGTTGAAAAACCATGCTGTTCAATTAAAAGTATATAAATTAAACAAAAATAAAATCATCTTACTGTTTCACCATGGTTGAAAAAACCCCACAAGTGTTTCCCCTGAAGTCTTTTCTCTCTGTCACACCAGCGTGTGGCTGGCCGGGTATCTGTTTTTGTGACACGTTCCTGAGCCCATTGAGAAATATCTTACACAACAGTTGAAAAGCATTGTTTTCCTTTAAAAGTGTATAAATTAAAATATATCATATATAAAATAAATAGTTTACTAATTTAACTAAAGTTGAAAAGCATGTTGTTCATTTAAAATCTTACTAAATTACTGAAGTTGAACAACATTCTTCATTTAAAAGTATTTTAATAAATTGCTTTTATCGTTCATTTTTAAAATAAATAACAAAATTTACTGATCCAATTATTTTAGATGAAAATCATCCGACATGTTTTATAGATTAGAAGAAAACATACAGGTAATGAACGGGTGTCAAAAATAAAATCATCTTACTTTTTCAGCCGGTTGACGAAGTAGTTCCTAAGATGTCCATACATTTAAAGTTGAAAAGATTCTCAAAATAATTCTCTCTCCCCCTCGCTTGACAGGCATGCATTGTGTGTGTGTGTGTGTGTGTGTGTGTGTGTGTGTGTCTTTTCAGCGGTCAGAACGAGACATTGCATGTGTTCGATTAGTGTTAATCTTATTTCATAGTATAATCATTAAAAGTTTAAATTATATCTTTTAAAAATACAAGATGTTTTAAATTAAATTAATTCATAAAACAAATATGCTACATCGGCGGTCTGTGGAAAAACTTGACTATATTTTTTATTTATCAGGGTACATGTAAAGAACTTTGAAATTTGGGGCTCTCAGAAGTCATCTCACACAGTGTGTGAAATGTTCAATAATTCCTCAAGTAGTATCTGTGCGAAAATCTCAATCTCACCAAAGTGGACACTCAAAAATCCTGGCTGACAAAGGCCAACATGACATCATTACTTTTGCGTAAACAGACACGCCACTTTCAAGTCAAGTGGCGTGTTATCTATACGTATTTTGAGATATCCGCGTGTATGCGTGTATGTCTACGCCATTAATGTCCAAGTGATTCCGCGTATATGTACACGCCATTAAATTTCCGAGCGAAACGAAGCAAAATGTAGATCTACATCTGGGGAGCGATATTTTTTTCCCCCTAGGATGGCAGGGGAAGACTCATAAATGCTATTAACCCCAGTGACGGGTAGGTTTAGGGACGGGGTGGAGGTAGGTCATATATTTATATATACAGTAATAACGTTAAGTCAACTGCGTTCATAAACACGCTGAAAAGCGATTGTGCGTGTTGATAGCACGCCAAAAATGGAAATACGAATTGGCGTGTCATACACACGCAATTTTATGAGATCAGTCTGCAAAGGCAACTGTGATGAAGGGGAGTGTCACACCACGATCTTATCTGTTGGAGACAGAGCAAGGGGGTATGTTGCGCAGAAACAGACGCCACCTACAGGAAGTGCCAGTGGGGAAAGCACCAATAACAACATCTGTAAGTACCCCACAGCATGAGACCGCACTACAAATATCACTGAGTGCTGTCAAAACACCAAATGTTCCAGAACAATATGGAATAAATCCATCTCCTGACGGACTGATAAGAACCAGGTCTGGCAGGATTAGCTGACCACCACAAGTCCTGGACCTATAAAGGAGGAAAGAAAGATAAGAGACAGAAACACATAGCATAGGTACTTTGAGAAATGTTAAGAGGAAAAGTTTACAGTAAACCCAAGTTAATACGGGTTCATTTGAGACTGTATGTTCTACATATGGAAGGAAATGTTTTGCCTAAATGTTACATGTATGCTTGAAGTAACAATGAAGCATTTGTTTTGTTATAAGACAAACAACAGATTGAAAGGGGGAGATGTAATAGAATGATTAGTTATGTCTGAGTGTGTGACGTGACTGATGACGGAGGAGGAAGGGGGTTGAGGAGAGTAAGAGTGTGTATAGCGTGGCTGCGAATAGTTGTAAAGGAGTTCACTAATAGTCTAAGTAAAAGTTCAAAGAACATAATTTAAGACTGGACATTGTATTATTTTGCAACATACAAGGGTTTATTACACACAGCCTAAGAATGACTTATGAACAGAAACCTTTTTATTTTGGGTCATGAATGCATCACTTGCCAAAATTGGGGATGACTTGTAAGGGGATAAACTTGGTCTGAAAATTTGGTCCATATCAAACACACTTGCATGTAATAATATGAAACTCGGTACACATCGGGCCAAACAACTTTAAGCCAGCTCAACAGGAAGTGGGCTATTTTGGTCTGAATATGGATGTTTTGCAAAACCAGCCTCTACATTTTTACTCACTCCTCATAGGTGGTTTATTTTATTCCCACCAAACTTTTTCAACATGATGAAAATACATTAAATATGCTAAATTGTGAACGGATATTGAATATCGCAAACGGTTTTGCTATGGCGAGGGATTATGTCAAAAAAAGATTCAGGAAACATCTCATATCTTCTAAAAATTTAATTATACACCATTTATTTTTATACATAAAATTATACAAATATTAGAACTAAACTCATTTTATTCTGTTTTTTCAATTCAAGAAGTATGAAAAAGTTGAAAACAGGCTATTGAGTGCTATTTGGTTAAACAAAAAAAACATACATAGGGCTATATTGCCCTCTTGTGTCCAAAATGATATCAACATAGTACATAGCTTTTTATCAGGTATGGTTTTATTTATATATAAATATATTAGGTATGTGGCTGTGAGGCTATTTTCTCACCGGTTAATCGACATGTGACACCAGCGAGGGCTTTTAAATCGCTAATATAAAAGTGAAAGTAAAGTACGGACGTCTGCACGGACATTGATAATGGTGGCGCTCGCAGATCGCTCGAATTAATTCCTGTGGAAGTAGAAATGAAAAAACGTTCGCTCTGTTTTGCTCGCTCGTCGGTATGGACGCGGACCGCTATGAATGCCAGTGCAGCTGCATACTTTTTTGTGTCACTTTAAAATTAGCGCAATATCGAGGGCCGATTGCTTGAATAGAGGGAATGCATTAACGTCACTTCCCCGCCGGAACACGCCCCCCTCAGCCGGACTGAGTGGCAGAAGAGCTGCTGCGTGACTGGAGTTAATAGGGGAAACTGCGTTAACGCGAGTAAAACAAACTATTATCAGTTTAAACTAAAAGTTGGACTCGATATAGTGTTCCTTACCAAAGATCCAGTGATCCATGGATATTGACATGCAGCCAGGAATCGTGTTTCCTGACATTTATATGTGCCTGATTTCGACGCCGGGGAAATAAATGAAGAAAATTTGCCTGTAAACGTTTTATATAAATACAATATAGATAGGTCTAAATCCGAGTGATCACTTACATTAATGTTATGCTGTATATCATCATATCGGCCAGCCCTAAAACTTGTATAGTTTTTTGTCAGTGTTTATTTAAAAACATCCAATTATGCAGAATATAGTCTGTTCTGTAGCTTTTTGCAGTCTGTAAAAATATACAGTACCTCCGATTTCTGGTCAAATCTAGTTGTACAGTCAATCGCAAAGCTCTTTCCCGTTTTAGATGTGTTTTGTGTGATTTTCACGGCATTCACGCTGAAAACAAATGCTGCCGCTCAGTCTTTTTGCCACTTGTGGGCGTGACCGCATTCACTCCGGCCGACGGTGACGTCATGCGCATACCCTCTATTGTGAGTTCAACACATATACAGTAGGTTCAACAGCCTATTATTTTTCACGGAAAACACAACAACAAAAGAGTAAATGACAGAGTTGCTTAAATAGGCGCTTTTACACAAAATATTCTGTCATCATCTTTTCAGTCAGCCCTTCACTCTCGTGATTAATGAAATTTGACTCCGGTTGCTGATCTTTGCTGCAACTTTCGTTCAGCTTACAATTTAGTAAGCAAACACGTTCAGGTTTTAATTGTAGTGACTAAATGATTTTATTATCCACACACACACACACACATCAAATTGACGGTGGGGGGCAATGGTAGCTATATTTAAATCTTCATATTGTAATATCTGCAGGGCACCCCTAGTCTAGTCTTATTAAATGCATGCTTCATCTTTCATTTTTAATTTATACATTTGATCAATAAATTCAATTATTTCGAATAATAAGACACTATAGGGCTGTTACCCTAGGTAGGGCTGATCAAATTAAATCATTTACACTGAAAAATAACAATGCATTAAATAATGTTATGAGATTGTTTTAAATATGAGTTAATTAACAATCGTTGAATAGAATGATACTTTTAAACATAATCCTAAACCGCCATAAGGTGTCGCCAGGCGACCGTCTTAATGAGCGAGTCATTGATTAATTCTTTCAAACGATTTGTTCGAACGAGTGAGTCGTTCATGAATGAGACAGATGTTTATGGATTGGTCATTGAATCTTTGAGTCAACCGATTCGTTCAAAATGCTGAATCATTCAGTAATGAGAAAACGCGTTGCTGTGAGATGCGCGATGGTTCTTCTGTGGTCTTTGTTTAAATATTTTCGCTGCTGAAACAGAAAAAAGTCAATTTTGCATCTAAATCGGAAGTGACTTGACTTGTGTGTGTGTGATTGTGTCTGTTACAGTGACAAGAGTTTAACTCTTGTTAAAGTTTAAGGCCTTGTCTTTTTGGATATATATCTTTTTTCTTTTCTTTTTTTTACAAAATATGCATACAACCCATATATTTTAAATGTATTGTTTGCTTTAAATTAAATTAAGATTGTATGTTTGGTAATTGAACCTGAATGAATTTAAAATGAATGTGCTATATTTCAGATCATATATTTGTTTTCCTTAAAAATAACACATTAGATTTTTCTTTTTTAATCAATGTAGAATGTGTAACTGAAAAAATAAACAGATTAGGGCTCTGTTCGAGGACAAGAAATGAAACCAATGCAATATGATGAATGTCCAAAAGATGACAACGACAGACTGTTTTTAAATTAGGTTGGATAAATGTTTTGCTTTTAAACTGTGTGTGTGTGTGAGAGATTTTGGTTGGGTGACAGTAGTAGGTACTCTTGTCAACAGTTTGACAAGAGTTTATTGTTTGACAAAAGCACAATGTTGTGTTTTATTGCGAGTGTACACAAATATAAGTAAATACTTTACAGTTTGAATAATGTCCTGTATGAACAAAAGGACGAGTGTTTTTGTATCCATTGTTCAATCACGCCTCTCGCACACACACACACACACACACACACATTATTGTTCGTTCTAATTAGATCAGGCAAGTAATATTCTGTCTTGTCCCTTAAAAAAAAATCTCTCTCTCTATTTATATATATTAATGTATATATATGTATATATTTATATATAAATAAATATAGCTGCGAGCAGCGATGAAAGGGCCAAAGCCCGCGGCACCGCCAGCCCCAGTGCCTTTAGATAACTAAAGGCACAGGGGTTGCGGTGCCACCGGCTTGGGCCCTTTCATCGCTGCTCGCAGCTATATTTATTATAATTTTTCTTACGACTATTCGGGCACTTTTGGGGCTCTTAACGTGCTCAAACTCTTGGAACTTTGCACACGGGTCAGAACCCGCGGCCATCAGGGCCGGGCTGAAGCTGGTACCCGGGCGTGGCCAGGGGGCTCGACAGCGCCCCCTGAAACGGGGTCCGAAAAGTTGGTCCACAAATCAAACATGCTTGAATGTAATAATCTGAAACTCGATACACATATAGATCTCATCGGGACGAACAACTTTCGTACTCTTACTTTTTACGCCAGCCCAGCAGGAAGTCAGCTATTTAGGGTTGTTTGGAAAACGCATGCTTTGGAATTTAAAGTACTCTTAGAGAATTCATCCAAATGCCACGAAACTCGGTGTGCATGAAGTCAAGACATTGAGGATGAAAAATTCCCAACGGATTTTTGATATCTCGAACGGTTTGGCCGTGGCGAGGAAACGAAATTATAGCGCGAAAAAGAGAAACGGGAAGTGTGTTATAACTTCTTCATACATAAACTGATCTTGATTAACCTTCAGCAGTGTGTTCGATGTAAGAGGCCGATCACATGGATGTGACTATTGTGAGTCAAAGTTATAGCGCCACCAACTGGCAGCAGGAAGTGTGTCACTTTCAAAATGCTTCGAAATCACCCTCTTATATTTACTCGATTTGCTTCAAACTTTGTGTATAATGTAAACACACGGCAGATGTAGACATGTGAAAGGATTATTGATATCTTAGATACTGTTGCTGTGGCAACGCATCAAACTTTAAAGCTGCAGTCCGTAGCTTTTTTTGGGTTAAAAATTAGCCAAAATACATATTTGATAAAATACGTAACCAGCCAGTGTTCAAAACTCTCTGCTTGCCTTAGCTCGATTCAAAGCGGTAAGCTTGTAATAATGTTTTTAATTCCAGTGGTACTGGTGGATTTCCGCGGGAGATTCGAGCATGTCTTTGCGTCATTACGTCACATCTGTACACACACATCTGTACACACACATCTGTACACATAAAGGAGTCTCGGCTAGTAGCCTATATTGCGTGTGAGGATGCTGGAGGTGGAGATTTATAGCCTTTTCTTACAGCACTTGATATAATTAAACTTATTAATTTGATGGCGGAACCAGAAAGGTTCAAACGACAATCACCAGTGACAACAGATTCACCCGCTGTAAAATGCAAAAGACTTCGTTCGGACTTCGGAGTGGCTACAGAAAAAAAGAGACTGCAACCGGACACATGCGAAAACAAGGATAATATCGGACGACATTACATGTAGTCACGCAATGCTGACGTTGTTAACATTAAAGTGTAAATCGCAGGTAAAAATTTTCACGAAGATAATGCAATGTGCTTACTAAACATAAAGATAAGAACCGCCCACCATTGTTTTTTTTATGTTTTTTATACCAAAATGCTGAATATAATATGAAAAGTTGGTGTGTTTTACAGTGGTTTTAAGCACGCCCGCTCCCTTCCACTAGGCTGGGCGTGACGTCATAAAAGGTACTCCAAGCTTTTACTGTCTATGCTCCAGGCCTGGAGTTACGTTATATTGGAGACCTAGCTAGCAAAAATGGTTAACTATTGTGTTTGTGCGGGATGTAAGAATACATCAAAAACAGGGGAGAGCCTCCAAGTTCCCCAAGGACAAACGGCTGATTCGTGCCTGTAAGTGTCAGCATACCCGAGGTAGAGCTTAGATCGGGCCCAAAAACATCAAGCAAGACCCTACCCGAGCCCGCTATGTCCGAGCCCGTCCGGCCCTGCCCGACACATTAACTGTAATTATGAGCCCGAGCCCGGTTTAAACTCGACCATTTTTTAATACGTGGGTCGTTATTATAACTGACGTTCTCAACTACTTTCTATATTACTTTCTCCCGCCCGCAACATTTATGTTTTGTCCCGCTCCCGCCCGCAAATACACTTTTTTTCTGTACCTCCAAATACTTTCAAGTTAGCCTACGTGTGTCACGGGGTGTGCAAGGCAAAAAGGTGTGAGGACTGAAGTGCAGGAGAAGATGATATTTATTACAAAAACAAAACAAACACAAAGCAAAAACCCACGAGGGGGGAAAAACACAATGAATAAAACTGAAACAACAACTGAACCTGATGAAACGATAACAGAACCTGAACATGTAGACAATCATGAGGAATGGGAGACATTAGACAACGATCCGACAAAGACTGCAAACAAGAGGAGACTTAAGAAGGGAATAAATCAAGAGGGGACAGGTGGAAGAACTCAACACTAATCAGGTAACGAGGGGGAGGGATCAGACAATGACAAGAGCACAAGGCCCAAATAAACCAAAACACCCATGTGCAACACAAGACAGGACAGGCATGTGACATTACCCCCTCCCTACGGAGCGGCTACCAGACGCTCCATTAGACCAGGGCGGGACGGGAGGGAAACACCAGGGCGGGACGGGAGGGACAGACCAGGGCGGGACGGGAGAGACAGACCAGGGCGGGACGGGAGGGCCAGGGCGAAACTGAAGACCAGAGAAGTTTATTTTACTGTTGATTTTTTTTTTATATGTTGTTGTCTTCCTGCCTCGGGACTACAGGTGAAAATTAGCATTTATGCTATAACCTGGCTCATTTACAGTCTTTACAGAAATGTTAGATTGTCCATTAATGTGCACTGTCCCGAATAAATAAATAAATAAATAAAAATAAATAAGACCCCTCGGGCGGCCAGGGCGGAGACGACCCATCGGGCGGCCAGGGCGGAGACTTTCCCTCGGGCGGCCAGGACGGAGACTTTCCCTTGGGCGGCCAGGGCGGAGACGACCCATCGGGCGGCCAGGGCGGAGACTTTCCCTCGGACGGCCAGGGCGGAGACGACCCATCGGGCGACCAGGGCGGAGACTTTCCCTCGGACAGCCAGGTTGGAGACGACCCATCGGGCGGCCAGGGCGGGGAAGACCCTTCGGGTGGCCAGGGCGGTGAAGTCCCCTCAGGCGGCCATGGCAGAGGCTCTGGAATAGACACTGGCACTGGCTCCGGCTCTAGAACAGCAGACACCGGCTCAGGAACAGCAACAGACACCGGCTCAGGAACAGCAACAGACACCAGCTCAGGAACAGCAACAGAAACCGGCTCAGAAACAGCAACCGACACCGGCTCAGGAACAGCAACAGACACCGGCTCCGGCTCTGGAGCAGACACTGGCACCGGCTCCGGCTCTGGAGCAGACACTGGCACTGGCACCGGCTCTGGAGCAGACACTGGCACTGGCTCCGGCTCTGGAGCAGACACTGGCACTGGCTCCAGCTCTGGAGCAGACACTGGCACTGGCTCCGGCTCTGGAACAGACACTGGCACTGGCTCAGGAACAGGCTCTGGCTCAGGAACAGCCACCAGAACAGCAACGGCAACTAGGACAGACACAAACACAGAAACAGACGCTAACTCCGATTCAGGAACAGACACTGGCTCTGGGACAGGCACTGGCTCCGGCTCTGGCTCAGGAACAAACACTGGCTCCGGCTCTGGAACAGGCACTGGCTCTGGGACAGGCACTGGCTCCGGCTCAGGAACAAACACTGGCTCCGGCTCTGGAACAGGCACTGGCTCTGGGACAGGCACTGGCTCCGGCTCAGGAACAAACACTGGCTCCGGCTCAGGAACAGGCCCTGGCTCTGACTCTGGGACAGGCACTGGCTCCGGCTCTGGCTCAGGAACAAACACTGGCTCCGGCTCTGGAACAGGCACTGGCTCTGGGACAGGCTCCGGCTCTGGCTCAGGAACAAACACTGGCTCCGGCTCTGGAACAGGCACTGGCTCTGGGACAGGCACTGGCTCCGGCTCAGGAACAAACACTGGCTCCGGCTCAGGAACAGGCCCTGGCTCTGACTCTGGAACAGGCACTGGCTCCGGCTCAGGAACTGACACTGGCTCCGGCTCTGGAACAGGCACTGGCTCCGGCTCTGGAACAGGCACTGGCTCTATCTCTGGAACAGGCACTGGCTCTGGCACTGGCTCCGGCCCTAGAACGGCAGACCCTGGCTCCGGCTCGGGAATAGCAGATACCGGCATGTCCAGGATCCGCGCCAGACGTTCCAAATAGTCACTCAGTATACCCCCGGCTGCGAGAATGGGTATCTCCTGATCCATCTCTGACTGGGCAGACGTGACGTGAACAGTCTCTGGCTGGGCAGACGGGACGTGAACAGTCTCTGGCTGGGCAGACGGGGCGTGAACCATCTCTCGCCTACCTCCTCCACTGCAGCCTCCACGGGTCCCGCAAAATTTGACCAATCGGGTCCCCCTGAAAAACTCCCTTCTTTCCCGCTCGGTGGCTGGGGAAGAGATGTTATAAGCTAAACCGCTCAGTTCAGTGTGACAGAGTCGTTCTGTCACGTGAACAGCCTCTGGCTGGACAGACGTGATGTGAACAGTCTCTGGCTGGGCCCCTCTTCTCCCCTGAGTCTTCATCTTGGTCGGATCGTTCTGTCACGGGGTGTGCAAGGGAGACATTAGACAACGATCCGACAAAGACTGCAAACAAGAGGAGACTTAAGAAGGGAATAAATCAAGAGGGGACAGGTGGAAGAACTCAACACTAATCAGGTAACGAGGGGGAGGGATCAGACAATGACAAGAGCACAAGGCCCAAATAAACCAAAACACCCATGTGCAACACAAGACAGGACAGGCATGTGACAACGTGTCGCCACCATACACATCAGCATAAATGCTCCTGATCAATTTTGTTATAAAGCATTAATACACAAACCACTGTTATAACATAAAAGCAAGCGGGCTACTGCGTGCATGGTTTGGCATGACTGCGCGCAAACTGCGCTCCCATAATAATTCCTAAAAAGCTGACATCAGTTCATCGCGATCTCACACATCTCTGTTATTATCAATGAAGCTTTCATAATATATAACTATGTTTGTTATAATTCGAGGATTTGCCAGCATACAGAATTCAGCACTGAACAAAAATTCAGTTTTGAGTGGTGAGGGAAGTCTATTGTAAATGCTTCTGATTGGCCATTATTGCGTTCAAGAAATCAACACATATGTCTGTGATTGGCTACATCGCTCAACGCTGCAGACATGTTAGGAATAGAAACTCTGGCTGTAAACCGTTTCTATTTTGTTTTAGTTGTTCTTGTTGCTTTTCTGCAACAGATGAATAAAAATGTATTAGTTTTTATGTTTTATTCATAGATATTTCTAATTTGCGGGAGTCCCGCGAATCGCTTTATTCTCCCTCAACCGGCACACACAGAGTGAGTGCATTACCGCCCGCGCTCCCTTTTATGACGTCATCACCCAGTTACGGTAAAAAACATGCTACCTTTGAAGAAACCCCAATAAATGTTATTTTAACGCATTTTAAGACAGAAATATTTACATATATACACATTGAGCACTTTAACTTACACATTAATCGGTTGTGGTGGTTAACCCTCTGAGGTCTGAGGTGTTTTTGGGGTCCTTGAGATGTTTTGACATGCCCTGACATTTGTGCTTTTTTCAGTTGCTTAGAAACATATTAATGGCACTGGTGTAATTACACTCTATTTAGCACAAACAGGGCTACCATAATATGTTAGCAACATGTTTGTATTTTTGAGAGAATATTGTTTATGCATGGTTATTGAAAAAACAAAAAAATAAAGTTTCTGAAATAAGGCCACAAAACACACACTAAATATGTGTCCACAAGACTTTTGACTAATGGATGTTGTCGCCTAGAGTTTAGGCTTCAAAATGATCTGAAAATCATCCTGTCTAATCATTCACATAAAACAATAGATTGTTTTAAATTGTGAAAAACATTTTTTTGTTTGCAAAGGCAATATGCGGATGGGCGTGAACGGCCCAACCCCTATCATGAATAATTAAGTGGTTCTCACCTGAGCAGACAATGACCCTGCATAATAATGAGCCTTTCATTCAGGGGTGTCACACAAGAAAGAATGCAAGGACAATAAATACATAAAAAAAAAAAATATATATATATATATATATATATATATATATATATACAAACAATCAAAATATAAATGAAAGCCAAAAGCACATTTTTAGTCATACCTGGAAACAAATCCTGGTCAAATAGGTTGTATGGGCAATTCTGCAGAATTGGTTCAAAGTTTGAGTTGGAAACATCTTGAAAATAAAATTGTCTTTTTCCATAAATGTCTTATAAAGTATTATTTTTTAAAGTAGGCAATAGATTTTATCATACATATTTCAAAGTTAAGGATTCATTATTTTGATATAGCTTGCATTGGAACAAACACTATAACAGTTGATTAGTTTATTTGTGACAAAATATCCTATATATTTTACATATGAGCAGAAACTGTCTAATTAAAGCTTATTTGATGTCTATTTTATAGTAAAAACTTTATAATCTATCCAAAATTAGTCAACGAAATCTTGTCATTACAGACACTAGTATATCGCGATTAGAAGAAATCTCAGTGGGCTATAGCAATATAGTTTGTATGTGTACATGTAAAAATAACGTTTACTAAAGTACAGTAGGTAGTCAACCAGAATGCCTATTACCGCCGCGGCAAATCCACCGCCGTAAAAATAAACCAGTCGCATTTCAAAGTAGTTCGCGAAATGACCGCCAGGTGGCGCAAAGGGACATTTAGCAAAACGTAAGTGGGGCAATTAACAGTAAGGATGAAATACTACAAGTTATGGTTATTTCCAAATAAGCCTACAACAAACATTTATTTTTAACAAATATTTTTAAATATACAACATGCACGTTTTAACAAACAATACAATCTGAACCAGCGCTTCTGCTCCTGTATTGAGACGTGCAGCGCGTTTCAGTTACAATCCTGGTTCCAGTGCCCTTAATACATTCACGGCTTTTTAAAATGTCACAAAGCGTTTTGAGATGGTTTTGAATGAAATATTGAAGTTTATAATTAGGATATTTTGGCACACCACGCCGAGTGGCGCTATGCATTATTCTAAAATCTGGCTTTATTCTGGTATGTTGAATTAGAGTTTGACAAACGCGGCGGCGCGTTCATTTGAATTTATTTTTCTCATAACAGCTAAGAACTTAATAGGCTAAAGCCTACTCCGTAATTGTTGGTCATACAGATAAGATATCATCTTTTAAAACTGTAAAAGGTCTACTTTTATTCATGCAGTAGGCTATAGGCCTTCACTCACAGGCTAACGACAAAACGTTTTCTCGCTCATGTGAGAAAGTTTGGGAAATTCTCAGTGAGTAAATTCATAGCCGAGCGGTAGAACTTACGGTTCGACCATCAAGATGACACGGGTTCAAATCCCGATCAAACATGGTCTACTGTAAATTTTATATTCATTAATGCAGAGAGATTTGTCTAGCTCTAAAACTCTGTTACACCATATGTACAGTTTTTTGCTTATATTTATCAAATAAAATTACCATGCATTTCCATTTTACACTAAGGAACAAATCCAACAGAACGACTTTGCATCTGTATAATAATAGGCTACCAATCGTAATTTCAAAAGCAGTTCTGTTAAAAAAAATAATTTTATATATAGCCTATATATATATATATATATATTTTTTTTTTTTTTTTTTTTTTTACTCCCTACAACCTAGAGTTTTAAAAACATGGTTTTAAGTAAAGTGTGATTTGCCAGGGGGGACGGGGATTTCCTTCTGGTCTAAACATCCCTGCTTCTGCTGAATTATTTTAATCCCCACACCCCTCCCTCCACAGTAATCAATGCTAGGCTACTTCACCAATAGACCATATCAAATATATAAAATAGAGATATGCAACTAAACGACAAACAATAAAATCAAAACCAGCGTTTCAGTTGTTCATTAGTTCCAGTGGCCTAATGCATGCACGGTTTTTCAAATTTCACAAAGCGTTTTGAGATTATTTGGAATGAAATATTGAAGTTTATAAGTGTTTTGGCACACCACGCCGAGTGGCCCTATGCATTTTTCTAAAGTCAGGTTTTATTCTGGCAATTTATTTTTCTCATTACAGCTAAAATAACTTAATAGGCGACTCCGTAATTTTTTGGTCATACAGATAAGAGTAGAGTAGCTTACATCGTTCAAAACTGTAAACTTGTATTCATATTATTAGGCTAACGACAACAGTTTATCTGTCGTCTCTGTCTCCGGGAACTGCGCGTCACAAAAATGAACCAAAAGCCGATTCAGCTCAGTCACGATAAGAAATCGGCTATGTCTAAAGTCTTTAAATGTCTAAATATTTAGGCTAATAAATGTTATCTGATTATGTAATCCATATGAAAACGAGAGGTACAGAGGATCTATACTCAATGTAAGCGCTTCCCAATGAGAAAATGACAAGACAAGGGTGAAAATCTCGCTCCATTTTGTAGGCTAAACCGCCCTGAATTAAAATGTAAAAACAGATCAAATAATTTATTTGTCGAAATGTTGCGATACGTGATACTGTTTCATTTAAGTTCATAATTATTCTATAAATTGAGCGTCAGCGTCAGTTCTGGCAGGCCAGGTAGTCAAGACGCTGCTAATGCTATTTGCTATCAACACTGTCCCGTCAGCTGATCTGCTCCAGCTGAGCTGCATTAGCTGGTTAACTCCCCTCGCTGCTCAATGGCCAAAGCTCAAACAAGGCGCCCTATTTAAAGCTCATTCACCTTGCTCATACATGCTTGCTGCTCGCTCTACTGGCTCGCTGCTCGCTTCTGCTGGCTTGCTGCTCGCTGCTCGCTTCCGCTGCCTGCCACCTCCCCAGCTCCTCCTTATGCATAACGTGGCATTTGCTTATGTCATGTTGCCTGCTCTGTTCACAGGGGGATATTTTAGCTCTCACAGTCCTAAACTGTGTGAGCGTTCCCTAATGCTGCTGCCCTCTGACTCTCTGCTATTTCATGGTGCTCATGAAAGGTCAGAGGACTCCCTGAACAGAGCCATACCGCCAAAATTTAATTCAGGAACATCAACTTGGTTGCAATTTATTCAATAAAAATTCTTAAATTATTTTTTTTGTCTGTGTGTTCTTGACTTAATGGACCTGACAGAAATGTTATTTAATTTAGCAGCATTACCACGAAGCACCGTGGTTCGATATTTATTTGAATAGCTACAAAAAAAAAAACTTAATTAATTGCATGCCTGGTTAAGGATCCAAAGATCCCTGTAGAATAATATTGAGTTTTTTGTTCATGACAACACATTAACATGCGTTTTTTCAGATTATATTTAGTTTTGCTTGGAAAAGGCAGGCCCAAACCAGTTTTATTTCATCAATTATTGAAATAATGAAATATTTAGTAATAAACTTTTATGACAGAAATATCACTAGTCTACATGTAACTTAAATCATTTAATTCCTTCATTATCAACACTGTCTAGAATAGCGATTTAAGTGTGAATTGCTACTTCTCTTTGTGTTAAGTCAGCCTCAGACTCCGATAGCCTGTGGGGGGTTGGAGGGACAGTTGCTGGACAAAGGTGTTAATGTTCCTCTTTCATATGGAGAGTGTCGGATAGCCAGCCTGATGAGCAGGCAAAATTATTGTAAGGATAAATCTGTGTCCAAATGTAGGCCCCATATCTTATTAAATTATAAATATTGTAGTTTATTTATTGTAGCCTATTTAAAGTTTTTTTTTCACACAAAATTTCAATTGAAGTTATTGTAAGGTGAATTCAACAAGGCATGCTGTGTCTTTGAAGCAACAATTAAAGGCTAAATATGTTTTTCGTGATTTGTATGGCTGACACGCAGCGACATATACAGTATTATCAGCTGTATGATGTGTTTTTACATGTTTTTAAATGTTTAATTTCGAGAGAGACCCGGCGGGCGCAGCGAGGGAGACTAAATAAACTTGCTAAAAAGAGATCCAGCGCGAGAGAGGCAAAGAAAAACGCATGTTTTTAATTTAATTAGGCTATGTTGCTTTGGACAATTTTCGTTTTGTACTGTTTTAATTGTTTAATTTAGCTGTAATTTCTTTGGCAATACAAATTTAAAATGTCGCAAGATTAGCCTAGTGTTTCTTATTTTGCATCGCAAAAGAAATAAACTCTAAACTCGATGCAATCCTGTTTAAAAAAAAAAAACTGTCCCGACACTTTATTTAAACCTTGAAATGTTCGAACTTGGTTTCAAACTTAAGTAATTTAAGCGTTCTTTTACATTACACAATAATTTAGCAGACTAAAGACGAGCTTCTTCATTTTCATTTTCTGATGCAATCGGCTGACAATCTTCCTTCATCAGTTTGTGTCCTTTGTGCAGCGGCTGCGGTTCTACGGGAATGTAGCAAATGTTGTAATGATAATTAAACAAAACTCTTGACTTTAAATAAGTAAACAGTTATAAACAGTTACCTATTTAAGCATCAAGGTGGTAAAATATAAACGCTGTCGGCCAACATCGGTTAAAAACATGTATGCTATACTGAGATTCGATTGAAGCTCCTTGAATCTCGAGTTGTTGCGTTAACCACTGAGCTACCGTCTGTATGCTGTTCTAAAGCCTCATTGATGTAGCCTAAATGTTTTTTATTGCAATGTTTTATGTTGAATTGTTTTCATTATTTATTCAATTTAATTTTAGTAGCCTAATTTCAGCATTGTGATTATTAATTATTTCAACTACGTTTCACTTGAATTCATATGCTACCAGCTTTCAATCGCTCTGAATGCGCAGCGGCAGATTACGCAATAGAGAGAATAAACGAACACTTTTCAGAGTCTATGATTGTAGCGCCTCTTAGCGGTAAAAGGCAGCAAATACACCACACATTTTACCGCCGCGGTGGAACGGCTGATGTGGGCGTTGTCATGGCTTGCCTCAACATTTGCGTTTGAATAGCGCGCGTCCTCCGTGGGCGTGTCAGATTAACGCGTAATGAAGTGTAATGAGCTGCGGAAAAAAATACTGAAATCACTCTTTTCATACAGATTACATAAACAGAGAATATTTGTTTTTTATATAAATTACTTCATTGAAAAGAAGAGAATTCAAGCTTCATAAAGAAAAATCTCTCGTGCCTGTATGACAAGTATTTGCGGAGTTATAGTTAATCTTAGGACGCGTTTCAGAATGGACTTCACCGACAGAAAGAAGGCAGAACTTGCATCATGTTTATTTTTCTTTATTTGTCGAAAAGCACAACACTTTGTTTTTATTGTGAGTATACAGAAAAATAATAGACACTTAACATTATCGATTGATGTATACCACTTATATTTAAGATCAAAATCAACAGAGTATTTTGAGTCTCTTTTGCACTGATAAGAAAAAAAGCGAGACAATCGCGCCGGCGCGATAGCCGACCTCAGAGGGTTAACCTGCAATTTACACTTTAACAATTTGAGAACAAAGTATAATTTGCACGGTTTTGCGTAATATGATAACTTATAAGCAATTTTTAGATTTAATCAGTGCGATGTTAGAACCAGAACAAAAGTGGATGTTTCTTACTTGGTCAGATTACATTTTCCGGTGAAAACTATTATGTTAGTCATACTTCCATAAAGAATAATCTGTGATTCTGAATGACAGTATCCACACCGGCGCGGTGACTGACAGCTGCACAGCACACTCTCCTCAAACACTGTATTCATCCGCGCGGTGCCGTGTCGAGGGTGTTGAAGTACAACTCACATAAAGTTGATAATTCCGCGAATGACTGCAATTGCAGATTTCGAACAGAGATGGCGACAAAGAGGAAAAACGCCGGACTGCAGCTTTAATATTCTTGTTTGATGCTTTTGAGACTCTTAGCATGCTTGAAATTGCATGAAACTCGACAGACACATCTCATTTATTAGCCAGTAGACATGTGCAAAATTTCAGAAACGGGTGTGGTGAGGGGCTCAGTAGCGCCACCTTTTGACAAAAGTAGGGGGATTAGTTTTATCTACAGTAACAAAAATCGGTATGTATATTGTTATTCTCGAGCCGGACAACTTTCTAATTTACAGTCATTAGCTCCGACCAACAGGAAGTCAGATATTTTGGTTTGAATGTGATTTTCAGGAGAATTTTCTACCTCCTCTGTGTGTGTGGGGGGGGGGATCTGTATATTGCTTTTAATGGTTTTCAAGGTTTCAGGGGCTTTTGAGGCCCTTAACATGGTCAAAAACTCTTGAAACTTTGCACACAGGTCAGAGCCCGCGGCCATCAGGGCCGGGCTGAAGCTGGTACCCAGGCGTGGCAGGGGGGCTCGACAGCGCCCTCTTGAAGGGGGTCTGAAAACTTGGTCCATATATGAAACACGCTTGCATGTAATAATATGAAATTCAGTACACATATAGATCTCATCGCGCCGAACAACTTTCCCTGGGTCAAGTTTCACGCCAGCCCAACAGGAAGTCGGCTATTATGGGTTGTTTGGAAAACGCATGCTTTAGAATTTAATATACTCCTCCTAGAGATTGCATCCAATCGCCACCAAACTCGGTCAGCTTGAGGTCAACACATTGAGGATGCTAAATTGCGGACGGATTTTTGATATCTCGAACGGTTTGGCCGTGGCGAGGAAACGAATTTATGGCGAGAAAAGAGAAAAGCGAAGTGTTATAACTTCTGCATACAGTAACTGATCTTGATGAAACTTCAGCAGTGTGTTCGTGGTAAGAGGCCAATCAGATGGATGTAACTATTGTGAGTCAAATTTATAGCGCCACCAACTGGCAGCAGGAAGTGTGTCACTTTCAAAATGCTTTTGACAAAAGTGGAGGGGTTAGACTTGGTCCATAAACTGAATGTGGATGTTTTGCAAAAATAGCCCAGGTGAAAAGGAAATATATTTAAATTGTACTTATTTTGATATACTTAATGTATTTTAAGTGTACTGTATTAAGTATGTATTAAATGTGTTATTTTGAAACAACTTCAAGTATATTAAGTGTACTTTAATGTGTATTTAAGTTCAATTTTAAGGTAATAGTAATATATTTTATTATACTTAATTGTGTTAAAATTGAACTATTTTAAGTATATTTAGTGTAATGTAATAGCACTTCTTTAAAGTGTATTTTTAATACACTTTAAATCGACTTTAGAAATACAGCATTAGTATATTTTTAGCTTCACATTAATGTGTTCCGAGTATATTTTAAATATAATTTCAGCTTATTAATAATGTATTAGTAGAACACTATAGGACCCACTATTAACATATTCAAAATATATTTTGACTACCTCGGTGAGCTCAGCTCTCTCAAGGAGTGTGGTTCCAGAGCCCAAGCCATGCGTAGAGGTGATCCCGACTATCTCTAGTCGGAACCTCTCAACCTCACGCACAATCTCAGGCTCCTTCCCCGCCAGCGAGGTGACGTTCCACGTCCCTAAGGCTAGTTTCCGTGTCCAGGGATCGGGTCGCCGAGGCCCCTGCCTTTGACTGCCGCCCGATCCTCTCTGCACCGGCCCCTTATGGCTCCTCCTGCAGGTGGTGAGCCCACGGGAAGGCGGTCCCACGTCGCTCCTTCGGGCTGAGCCCGGCCGGACCCCGTGGGGAGAGGCCCGGCCACCAGGCGCTCGCATACGAGCCCCAACCCCGGGCCTGGCTCCAGGGTGGGGCCCCGGCTGCGCCATACCGGGCGACGTCACGGTCCTTAAAACTGATTCTCTCATAAGGGGTTTTTTTTTTAACCGCTCTTAGTCTGACCCGTCACCTAGGACCTGTTTGCCTTGGGAGACCCTTCCAGGGGCATATAGCCCCAGACAACATAGCTCCTAGGTTCATTCGGGTACTCAAACCCCTCCACCACGTTAAGGTGGCAGTTCAAGGAGGGGGATTTTTTAACTCCTCGGTGGCAAGGCACCGGGGGTGGATGAGATCCGCCCTGAATACCTCAAGTCTCTGGATGTTGTGGGGCTGTCTTGGTTGACACGCCTCTGCAGCATCGCGTGGCAGTCGGGGACAGTGCCACTGGGATGGCAGACCAGGGTGGTGGTTCCCCTTTTTAAGAAGGGGGACCGGAGGGTGTGTTCCAACTACAGGGGGATCACACTTCTCAGCCTCCCTGGGAAAGTCTATGCCAGGGTACTGGAGAGGAGAATACGGCCGATAGTGGAACCTCGGATTCAGGAGGAACAGTGTGGTTTTCGTCCGGGCCGTGGAACACTGGACCAGCTCTATACTCTCTACAGGGTGCTGGAGGGTTCATGGGAGTTTGCCCAACCAGTCCACATGTGTTTTGTGGATTTGGAGAAGGCATTCGACTGTGTCCCCCGAGGCGGCCTGTGGAGGGTGCTCCGGGAGTATGGGGTCCGGGGTCCTTTGCTAAGGGCTGTCCGGTCCCTATATGACCGAAGCAGGAGCTTGGTTCGCATTGCCGGTAATAAGTCAGACTTCTTCCCAGTGCATGTTGGACTCCGGCAGGGCTGCCCTTTGTCGCCGGTTCTGTTCATAATTTTTATGGACAGAATTTCTAGGCGCAGCCAGGGGCCGGAGGGTGTCAGGTTTGGGGACCACGCGATTTCGTCTCTGCTCTTTGCGGATGATGTTGTCATGTTGGCCCCTTCACACCAGGACCTTCAGCATGCACTGGGAGGGTTTGCAGCCGAGTGTGAAGCGGCTGGGATGAAAATCAGCACCTCCAAATCCGAGGCCATGGTCCTCAGTCGGAAAAGGGTGGCTTGCCCACTTCAGGTTGGTGGAGAAATCCTTCCTCAAGTGGAGGAGTTTAAGTATCTTGGGGTTTTGTTCACGAGTGAGGGAAGGATGGAACGGGAGATTGACAGACGGATCGGTGCAGCTTCTGCAGCAATGCGGTCGATGTACCGGTCTGTTGTGGTGAAGAAGGAGCTGAGCCGTAAGGCAAAGCTCTCGATTTACCGGTCAATCTACGTTCCTACTCTCACCTATGGTCATGAGCTTTGGGTCATGACCGAAAGGACAAGATCCCGGATACAGGCGGCCGAAATGAGCTTTCTCCGCAGGGTGGCTGGGCGATCCCTTAGAGATAGGGTGAGAAGCTCGGTCACTCGGGAGGAGCTCAGAGTAGAGCCGCTGCTCCTCCACATCGAGAGGGGTCAGCTGAGGTGGCTCGGGCATCTGTTCAGGATGCCTCCTGGACGCCTCCCTGGGGAGGTGTTCCGGGCACGTCCCACTGGGCGGAGGCCCCGGGGAAGGCCTAGGTCACGCTGGAGAGACTGTCTCCCGGCTGGCCTGGGAACGCCTCGGTGTCCCCCCAGAAGAGCTGGAGGAAGTGTCTAGGGAGAGGGAAGTCTGGGCATCTCTGCTTAGACTGCTGCCCCCGCGACCCGGCCCCGGATGAAGCGGAAGAAGATGGATGGATGGATGGAAAATATATTTTTTCCAAAAAAACATTTAATATGAAAATAATATATTTTAATGTATTAAAAATACAGTTAAACATTTTAATTCAATAAAACCCAGTAAAAAAATATTTCTATAAAACACACAAACACTCGTTGAAAGATAAACTTTAATCCACTACATCAGTACAGCATTATGAAAACTAAACAAAATACATTAACATAAAATGCATTGATTTGCAGAGGTATTAAACAGAACAAAAAATAAATAAATAAACTAACTGAAAGGAGTAGTTCACTTTTAAAAAAACTTTTGCTGATAATTTACTCACCCCCATGTCATCCAAGATGTCCATGTCTTTCTTTCTTCAGTCAAAAAGAAATTAAGGTTTTTGATGAAAATATTCCAGGATTTTTCTCCATATAATGGACCACCGGCTTGGGCCCGCAATCGCTGCTCGCAGCTACATATATTCTTCCGTTTCTTCTCCAAAGTGAATCGCTTTTTTGAGGGCCTAAACATGCTTGAAAACTCACAAAACTTTGCACACGCTTCAGAAGTGGTGAAAATCTACGTGTGATATGGGTGTCAGAATTGGGTGGGGCAAAATAGGTTAATTGCCTCCGCTACATTATTGCCCCGGCTCTACATTTCACGTAAAGGTATGAAAATCGGTAAATACATGTAATGACCCAGTACCTACAAAAAAAGTCTCTTGGAGCGTAGCCCTAAACACAACAGGAAGTGAGCTATTTTGAACTTCCTCTCCGATTTTGTGCAGTTTTTGAAATTTCCAGACGTTGTACTTAAACAAACTCCTCCTAGAGATTTAATCAGATCCACATCATTTTTTTGTCAGTCTAATCCTAAAGCCTTTTCGACGTTAAATTGCGAAGATCTAGAGTTTTCGTTGAAGGATGTGAGCTTGGCGGCCTGACAAATGTAGATGTGCAAAACCCAATTTCAGCCTAGGGTGAAATATGCATCATCAGACAGTTTCTGTGTAAATGTTGCTTGGAGTTGCGGTGTTGCTAGGCAACCACAGACAGCCTGCAGTCACTCAGCCATACAATGTCCGATCTGCACCAAACGTTTGATAAGAGTCCTGTCCTGAACACATGACCATTCTCATATTCGGTTATAGTAATAGCGCCCCCTGCTGGTAGCAGGAAGTGTGGCAAATACAAATTACTTTAACATAATCCTCCTATATTTACGTACTGCCCACCGTGCTGTGTTTACCTAAAGCTGCCGGGTGGCGGTGGCACGGCTGCGAAAATTACATCTGATATGGGTTTCAGAATTGAGTGGGGCAAAGAAATATTTCGATTAATTGCCTCTGGCGCTACGTTTCACGTACGTGGACGAAATTCAGTACATACATGTAATGACCCAACACCTACTAAAAAGGATCTTGGAGCATAGCCCTGAACAACCTAAAGCCGCCGGCTGGCGGTGGCACGGGTACTTGCAGTTTTGGTGTTGCTAGGCAACCACAGACAGCCTGCAGTCACTCAGCCATACAAAGTCCGATCTGCCCCAAACTTCACATGTTTGATAAGAGTCCTGACCATGCTCATATTCAGTTATAGTAATAGCGCCCCCTGCTGGTAGCAGTAAATGAGGCAAATTTTTTCGCACTGCCCAACGTGCTGTGTTTTCCTAAAGCTGGCGGGTGGCGGTGGCACGGGTGCGAGGGCCCTTTTCATCACTGCTTGCAGCTTTAACCCTTTGATGGTCTTCGTTTAGGAGTCACGTCCTGGGCCTTCCCGGTCAGAAGTGACCAGACACCTAAAAATTAAACTTCCTCCATCCCAGTAAAAACCAATGCAATTTATTTTTGTTCTATAATATTTATTCTTTTTAATTTAGTATTTTGAGACAATTTGATTGAATTTATTAATATTTATGCAATATTTATGGTCTATTTTTGCCATGGAAATATATATATTTTTATATATATATATATATATATATATATATATATATATATATATATATATATATATATATTTTTTTTTTTTTATTATTATTAATGCAGTATTTTAGTTTAATATAGAGTCTAGGCCTTTAGAAAAAAAAATATTTTTTGAAGAAAATTAGCACCATCTGGTTACAGTATAGAGAAAAAGCGTAGAACCATGGTGTAACCACTAGATGGCATGTACAGCTCTCTATGGAGGCATGTGAATTCCCCAGCTGTTTATGAACACATTTACTTTTTTTTTTTTTTGGTGGTGGTGGTGGTGGTGGATTTGAATATATATTTAAAACAATCTCAAAAACGATTTCTTATTAATTTTTAGAATTTTTTTTCTTCTTCTTCTGTTCTTGAAACAAAGCTCCAGCAAAAATGACAGACACAGCGGTTCATATATTTGTGTGTTTGTGTGTGTGCGTCTGTGTGTGAGTGGATGTGTCAATATCACACTCTTGATGGTTTGGAGCGTCACCCCTTTACTGCTGTGCACTTAAAATTGCAAATTGTGAAAAAAAATTTGGTGAATTTTTGTGTTTTTGTCAATTTCCCATTCATTTCCTATGGGGGTCATTTTTGACCGAAGACCAAAATTGTGACACATTTTTTTACGACCACTCAGCATGCTTGGATCATGACATTTTTTGTGTGTTCACATAACTAATGCCAGAAATGTCACCAAGTTTCATAACATTCCGATGAAGCTGTGATTTTTAAAAATTCAAAACAGATTTTTTTTTATTTGAATTTATTGGTGTGTATGTGTATAAAAGTGTGTTTGTGTGTGTGTGTGTGGGTGGGTGTGAATTTTTTGCACTCTTGATGTTGTAGAGTGTCACCCCTTTACTGCGGTGTACTTTTTTTTTAGAATCCTGGCCGATTTGTAGATTGTACAGACACAAATTCGGGAAATTTACAAAAACACAAAAATTCTCTATTTATTTCCTATGGGTCGGTCATTTTTGACCGAAGACCACGAGTGTGACTATTTTTTTTACGACCACTTAGCATGCTCGGATCATGACCTCAACTAAATTTTGTATTCACATACCAAATGCCAGAAAAGTCACCAAGTATCATAACCTTCCGATGAAGCTGTGATTTTTTAAAATTCAAAAAAGAAAATTATTTGGTCAGAAGTGACGAGGACCATCAGAGGGTTAATTACTATTTTTTATTCCATTTTATTCGAATTAGGTTACAATTTTTCCACCACATTTTTCTACATTTTTTAAACGCCAAATAGGAGTTTTTTTCCAATTGATGTGGCTGAGCCTTATATTTCATATCAAAGTTATCGACAAATTAAGAAATTGCTGTTACTATTAGATTTTCTTAGAGTAAAACAAGTCAAAACAGAAGAGTTTCTCACAAGTACCCAGGTCTGAGCTACAGCTCTCATTATACATGATACAGTTCTCAGACAGTATTTACATCTACACACATAAAAACATTACAAATGCATTCAAGCAGACAGAGTGTAACTGTAGTAATTACATTTTTATTAGATTTCAAAATACATTTAAAATATTTTATTTTAAAGTGTTATTTTAAAATAAACTTTCTAGAATGCTCTGGAAGGAAAAGGAAGACAAACTGAGGATTGTTTACTGCACCAAAAGACATTTGAAAGGAATCAGTGTAAATACAAGAAACATTACATGTTTTGAAGGCTGTATTTCATGTATTTCCATGTTTTGTCCATGACTGAAGAAAACAATCACAACTTTAAAATTCCCTGATGTTTCCACGACAGTGAGGTAAACTAATCCAACAGTCTGACTACATAGCCATAATTAGCCATAATATATGTATTCCCTATTGAATAAGTGGGGTTACATGCAGCCTGTTCAAAAAGTTGTTAAATGTTGCAAAAAAATAGTTTTCTATTCACTTTTTTGAAAGACAAAAATAATTAAAGAGTTCTGAAATACACAAAAGAAAAAAATACAGGAGGAGTTTTGACTGAGTTTTCTGACTTTAAGACCCAGAGGAACAGCTCATCTGCTCCATATAGAGCTATAAAGCCATCTAGAGTCATGAAATATCATGTGTTATTTATTTTCCACAAGAGGTCGGCAAAGACTCCCAATGTAAGATATTTAGAGCTGAATTAAAGGGGTGGTATAATGCCCCTTTTAACAAGATGTAAAATAAGTTCCTGTTGTTCCCAGAGTGTGTATGTAAAGTTTTAGCTCAAAATACCCCACAGATACATTTTTTACAGCATGTTAAAATTGTCCCTTTTCAGGGTCAGTAAACACACGTTGTTTCGTGTGTGTCCCTTTAAATGCAAATGAGCTGCTGCTCCCGGCACAGAGGGCGGAGCTTCAACAGCTCCTCTGTGTGTGTGAGCAGCTCTGATGACCTCACTGCACTGAAATGTCAGAAACTGTTCTGCCTTTTATGTTTAAACCGGAGTCAGACAAAGTTGGAGAGACTCAAGAAGAAGTGACACGTAGAGCAACAGGACGTTTCTGAATGGTTAGTTGATGAATGTATGTTGCCGTTGAGGAGATAACTATCTTCAAGTCTTTGATTAGCATATTCTGTCATGATAATCAATAAAATTGCTCGTGTGGGAACAGTTGTAAGATGCACACAGAGTGACTTTCTATTGCATGTGAAAATACGGATGACAGCTTGAGCTTGAACTCACAAATGTGCTCTTCTACAACAACTCTTCCTCTTCTCAACATGGACTGTGTTCCCGGGGGCGGGGTTATGTAAATGTTAGGGTTTGTGATGTCACTAACCCGGGAGGAAGCTCGTGTAGTTCTACAGCTGTTTATTGTAGTCCTTAAAAAGCGATTTCTGTAAAAGCAAATATCTCCCTTTGCTTTGAGCTTTGAGCGTCGTAACTTTGCAGATGTTGTTTATGCTCAAACAGCAACATTACATACATAATCATAAGAATCATAATCAACCACCCCTTTAATAAGAGACAATTGTCAGGTTCTCCCTGTTTAAGTGTTTTATCGTCAATGTTCTCTTCTTTTCCAGTGTTGTGTTATGGCTGGGAGATCTAAACTATCGCTTAAGTGACCTTGAAGTCGATCATGTGAAGGAATTAATAGCTAAAAAGGAGTTTGAGACCCTGTGTAATCATGACCAGGTAAGACTCGACACAGCTGTGGTTTCTCTGGATAATGCAGGGTAATATGGAAATATGAATGTGTGTGTGTGTGTTTCAGCTGAAGCGGCAGATGGATGAGGAGGTTGTGTTTGTGGGTTTTACGGAGGGAGAAATTAATTTCCAACCCGCTTACAAATATGACACTGGCTCAGAACCGGGAGTGCTAAATGCTAACTCACTTCCGCGTTTTGGCCTACAGAGTGACGTCGTAACTTCGGCACTCTATAGATGATTGACTTTGCTTTGGTCCACAATGCAAAACAGTAATAATAAAAGTTCATGTCAGATTCGGGTTGTGACTGTCGCTCTGCCAGAGAACAGCGGACTCCTCCGAACTCGACAATCACAGGAGTTTAAAACTGCAATAAATAATAACAAAACTAAAAAACCTGAAGTATTACTGTACTTTAACATAGCAATCAACTCACATTTTACAACATTCATTATAATATTCCCAATCATGTAATACAGTGTAACTGGAGAGCTGTATAAATGACCCAGACGTGTGTGTGGATCCAAGCGCCTGAGAGGAAGATTTCAGAGGCACCAAACGCAGAAACTAGAGCCGGTTCAGAGAAGCTCTTCTTCACGGCCGCTTCGACCCTCCGCTCTGAAACTCACGGATCGCCGGGATCCTCCAGGAGTCCATGCTTGCCCTCGAGGACTTTCACTGTAGCCGAGAGAGCGCTGACAGACGACACAGGAGAATATGGTGATGTTTTTAAATCTCCACATAATAAATCACTGTCTTATCTTTCAGATGCAATTTCATCCATAAACCAAACAGGTCCTTGAGATCCTGTAATCCTGGTGTGCTTTCGATCGCTAGAGCGAGCCTTCGCTGTCGTTGGTCCTAGTCTTTGGAATAACTTGCTTCCTCTCTACCACGTTTAAAGGATCTGCTTAAACACCTTTTATCTATAGCTTTCAACCAGGTATAATGGTCATAGTGTGTCGAGTTGTGTTCTTTTGTATTTGTATTGTATTAGATTTTAGTTGTATTGTACAGCACTTTTGTGTCAACCTTGAGTTGCATTGAAAGCGCTTAATAATAAATAAAAAAAATGAAAAAAAGGTTGCATTTGAAGTAAACACCAAGACCACTAGAGGGACAAGAATATAGAAATTGTTAATATATCAATATTTGACGTTTTTTGATTAAGCTGTTTGTTGTTAGGATGACAAAACAATAAAAAATTATTGAGACAGCCAATCAGATCAATGGAGACGGGGCTTAATAATCACAGAAGACGCTTTAGTTTTAACAGTGAAAGAGTGCGTGGTGAGATGAGAGTAACATTTAGTCCCGCTGTGGTGTAAATCCAGCGTTTAATGTTGTTTATGTGTCTATGTGGTGTTTTTAACATGCTTTAAGACAAACCAAGTGTAAATTCATAAGTCGACAGCATTGCTGAGTATTTTCTCCTTAAATATAAGTAAATCCTGTAAAATATGTTGCAATGCCGTTTTGGTAAGTATCCTCGTAAACACAGTCGCTTATGTCTTAGGTGAACATAAACAGTTGAGATAGAAAACGTGTGTGTATCAGTATATTGGATCCGTGCAGCTCTTAAAGTGACAGCAGCCTAATAATCCTTCTTAAACAACGAGACAGAGATAAAATCACTCACTGCTGTCAATTTGCGCTATTTCAATAATGTTAACATACCGTGCAGCCCTAATACTAAACCTGCATCCGAAACCGCATACTGTATAGTAGGTACTACATTTGGTTTGAAACACTTCACAACTATTAAAAAGTGTGTTTTATATACAACCCGAATTCCGGAAAAGTCGGGACGTTTTTTCAATTAGAATAAAATGAAAACTATAAGACTTTCAAATCACTTGAGCCAATATTTTATTCACAATAGAACATAGATAACATAACAAATGTTTAAACAGAAATTTTACACTTTTACCCAATAAATGAGCTCATTTCAAATTTGATGCCTGCTACAGGTCTCAAAGTAGTTGGGACGGGGGCACGTTTACCATGGTGTAGCATCTCCTCTTCTTTTCAAAACAGTTTGAAGACGTCTGGGCATCGAGTTAATGAGTGTCTGGAGTTTTGGTGTTGGAATTTGGTCCCATTCTTGCCTTATATAGGTTTCCAGCTGCTGAAGTGTTCGTGGTCGTCTTTGACGCATTTTTCGTTTAATGATGCGCCAAATGTTCTCTATAGGTGAACGATCTGGACTGCAGGCGGGCCAATTCAACACCGGGACTCTTCTACGATGTAGCCATGCAGTTGTAATAGCTGCAGTATGTGGTTTTGCAGTGTCCTGCTGAAATACACAAGGCCTTCCCTGAAATAGACGTCGTCTGGAGGGGAGCATACGTTGCTCTAAAACCTTTATATAGCTTTCAGCATTCATAGTGCCTTCCAAAACATGCAAGCTGCCCATACCGTATGCACTTATGCACCCCCATACCATCAGAGATGCTGGCTTTTGAACTGAAAGCTGATAACACGATGGAAGGTCTCCCTCTTCTTTTGCCCGGAGGACACGGCGTCCGTGATTTCCAACAAGAATGTCAAATTTGGACTCGTCGGACCAAAGAATACTTTTCCACTTTGAAATAGTCCATTTAAATGAGCCTTGGGCCACAGGACACGACGGCGCTTCTGGACCATGTTCACATATGGCTTCCTTTTTGCATGATAGAGCTTTAGTTGGCATCTGCAGATGGCACGGCGGATTGTGTTTACCGACAGTGGTTTCTGGAAGTATTACTGGGCCCATTTAGTAATGTCATTCACACAATCATGCCGATGAGTGATGCAGTGTCGTCTGAGGGCCCGAAGACCACGGGCATCCAATAAAGGTCTTCGGCCTTGTCCCTTACGCACAGAGATTTCTCCAGTTTCTCTGAATCTTTTGATGATGTTGTGCACTGTAGATGATGAGATTTGCAAAGCCTTTGCAATTTGACGTTGAGGAACATTGTTTTTAAAGTGTTCCACAATATTTCTACGCACTCTTTCACAGATTGGAGAGCCTCTGCCCATCTTTACTTCTGAGAGACTCTACCTCTCTAAGACATCCCTTTTATAGCTAATCATGTTACAGACCTGATATCAGTTAACTTAATTAGTTGCTAGATGTTCTCCCACCTGAATCCTTTCTAAATTTCTTGCTTTTTCAACCATTTGTTGCCCCCATCCCAACTACTTTGAGACCTGTAGCAGGCATCAAATTTGAAATGAGCTCATTTATTGGGTAAAAGTGTAAAATTTCTCAGTTTAAACATTTGTTATGTTATCTATGTTCTATTGTGAATAAAATATTGGCTCAAGCGATTTTAAAGTCTTTTAGTTTTCATTTTATTCAAATTTAAAAAACAACCCAACTTTTCCGGAATTCGGGTTGTAGTATGAATGGCATTTAGATGAACTACATCCACTCCTGTGGCATCATGGGATGCGGTTCAGAACCGCACCGGAAGCAGAAGCTCATCCGCAGACTTTCACAAGAGTTTTTCATCTTACTCTGTCCTTGCCTCCTATATAGTAGAGAAGCGTTCGATTGCGGATGCAACTCGAGTCTCTAATGAGCGTGTTAATAAGAGTCACTCACCATCCCGGTCTGATGATCCGGTATCTGCCACACACGGACAGATCCACGACTGTCGAACCCAAGCGGTTCTGATGTCCCATCGGGCCTCCGTCCACCACCACCCCCAGACTGGGCCACAGATCCTCAAACTCCTGCAGAACACCACACACACACACACACACACACACGTCAAACCCAGACCAAAGCCCACTGAGAAAGCACTGGGAGTTAGGGCTGCACGAATAATCGACATTTACATGTAATCGCACTTAAATCGAGTTGGCTATTTGTGATTTTGAAATGGCAAAGGCTGTGATTGTTAGTTATGTGCAGCTTGTCAGTGACGCACGGCTCAGTAAACGCGGCTCACTCTGAAAGCACTGCGAGTTTCAGTCGCTTATAACGTGCATTTGAAAAAGCAACACGCGTCAAACATCTTTCCAGACATGAGACGCATTTATGAACCTCCTGTCCAACAGAAGACAACATTTAATAACACGCTTTTACTCCAAACTGCCTTCATAAGCACAGCTGAGCTCATCCTCCTGTGAGATGATGCGCTTCTCACACAGAATAAGGCAGTCGTGTGTTTATTAGTCGTGTTTAATCAGTCGAAGCGTTTCAATCTTCTGTTTATTCAGATACAGCGATACTATGAAGTCCACAGGGGTTTCCTGGAGTGATGTGCGTTAGCGTACTTCTGCGGGGGATATTTGGTGTGTGTGTGTGTGTGTGTGTGTGTGTGTGATGCCCTCTGGTGTTCAGAGGGATATTTGGTGTGTGTGTGAGACGCCCTCTGGTGTTCAGAGGGATATGTGGTGTGGGTGTGTGCGTGTGTGTGTGTGTGTGTGTGAGACGCCCTCTGGTGTTCAGAGGGATATGTGGTGTGTGTGTGAGACGCCCTCTGGTGTTCAGAGGGATATGTGGTGTGTGTGAGACGCCCTCTGGTGTTCAGAGGGATATGTGGTGTGGGTGTGTGCGTGTGTGTGAGTGTGTGAGACGCCCTCTGGTGTTCAGAGGGATATGTGTTGTGGTGTGTGTCTGTGACGCCCTCTGGTGTTCAGAGGGATATGTGGTGTGTGTGTGTGTGTGTCTGTGACGCCCTCTGGTGTTCAGAGGGATATGTGGTGTGTGTGAGACGCCCTCTGGTGTTCAGAGGGATATGTGGTGTGTGTGTGTGAGACGCCCTCTGGTGTTCAGAGGGATATGTGGTGTGTGTGAGACGCCCTCTGGTGTTCAGAGGGATATGTGGTGTGTGTGTGTCTGTGACGCCCTCTGGTGTTCAGAGGGATATGTGGTGTGTGTGAGACGCCCTCTGGTGTTCAGAGGGATATGTGGTGTGTGTGAGACGCCCTCTGGTGTTCAGAGGGATATGTGGTGTGTGTGTGAGACGCCCTCTGGTGTTCAGAGGGATATGTGGTGTGGTGTGTGTGAGACGCCCTCTGGTGTTCAGAGGGATATGTGGTGTGTGTGTGTGTGAGACGCCCTCTGGTGTTCAGAGGGATATGTGGTGTGTGTGTGAGACGCCCTCTGGTGTTCAGAGGGATATGTGGTGTGTGTGTGTGTGTGTGAGACTGTTCAGATGGAGAAGCATTTACTACGATCAGCCGTGATTCACTGACAAACTGCATTAAATAATCACAGCCTTTTCCAGATCGCGTGCGGTTTCACTGTGATTAAACGTGCAGCCCTGATTGGGAGTTGTGGAGTCCTGTGCTTACGCTAGCAGCAACCGTACTGGTGTGAGCGCTGACGTTAGCGCTGGTGAGCGCGAGCGGTTCGCCACACATCTGACAGAGGCGTCTCATGAACGGGTGATCTGGGATACGGACCCCTATGAGCTGCAGCAAACACAACATTAATGACACACATCTTAAACACACACAACAGGGAAAACATTCACTAAAGGCCGCTTGTGAAAAAGAAGTGCACTTAATTGTACTGAGTGAGCACATCTTAAAGTCCCCCTGTGGTGTGAATTCAGCGTTTAATGTTGTTTATGTGTCTATGTGGTGTGTTTAATACGCTTTAAGACACACCGTGTGTAAGTTCATAAGTCGACAGCATTGCTGAGTATTTCCTCCTTAAAACTGCAGTGAACCAAAGACAGTCTCAAAAACACGGTTTGAAATCGCTGGTGTTTCTGACGTCACAAACTCAACGTGTGATCGTCAACCAGTGGATCTCTGAGCTGAGTGAGTGAGTGGAGGCGGGGCTCATTTGCATATTCATGGCACCGCGCATACTAAATGAGGCAAGGGTGTCGAGTTACATTCAAGATATAAGATTTTTTTTTCCAAAGAAGAAACTCTTAAATATGTAATTTTGATGAGTTTTAAGAGATACAATGATTGACTACAGGAGGACTTAAGTATATTTCAAAACTGTACTTGCAGAGAATATAACATTTATATGTTATATAAGTGTACTTAAAGGGTTAGTTCACCCAAAAATGAAAATTAAGTCATTAATTACTCACCCCCATGCTGTACCAACCCCGTAAGACCTTCGTTCGTCTTCGGAACACAAATTAAGATATTTATGATTAAATCTGAGAGGTTTATGACTACAGGCCTTTAGGCCTTGTAGGATTTCCACGACGCACGCGCGAGAACTGAACTGAAGTAGTTGAAGGAGATCGCAATTCTCGCGCATGCGTCGTGGAAATCTCTTGAAGTCTCGTTTCAGGCCTACAAGGAAGAAAAGGAATAGTCGAATAGAGTCGTTATTTTTGTTTGTTTTTTCGCACAAAAAGTATTCTCGTCGCTTGATAAACTTATAGTTGAGCCACTGTTGTGACATGGAATATTTAAACATTTTCTTCATTGACTTTCTGGGCCGTTAGGATTCATTCCCTTAGGGAGCCTATGGAGGAGTGATCCAGCTGTCACATTTAACCATAAATATCTTCATTTGTGTTCCGAGGACGAACGAAGGCCTTACGGGGTTGGTACAGCATGGGGGTGAGTAATTAATGACTTAATTTTCATTTTTGGGTGAACTAACCCTTTAAGTGTACTTAAAGACCGACACTTTCAGGACTCTTTGGTAACACTAATTTACAGTGTTACATGCATTTACTGTAGTAATAACTATAAATGATGCATAATTACATGCAACTAACCCTCAAACAAACCCGTATCCTGCCCTACAGTACATGCACATACAAAATTTTACCTTTAAATACATTAATCATTTCTCATTACTGTACTGGATCATTGCACTGTAACACAGACACCTTAAAATAAAGTGTAACCCAATGTTTCTTAACTCACATTATAATAGTTCCAACATTTTACCTTAAAGTACATTTTAAATCTTTGTTTTAATAATCTTTTGTCATGCTTTACAGAAGTACAGTGATCCTGATTTGTTAAAGCACATGTAAAGCATTTGATTATAAATTTTACGGTAGTACGTTATGACATTACATTTAAAGTTGATATATTTTAAATGTACAAAATTGTATTAAAATGTGTAATTACAAATCAATTTAAATACATGACATTCAAGATTCAATACGAATTACAAATTAAGATGTTTTTAAGAGGATCAAAAAGCACAACAAAACTCAACTAATTTAATATACATTTAAACTATAATAGATTTGATTTAATTGCAAGTACCATACAGTTAAGTATATGGAAACATTACATTCAGACTTGAGTGTATTCTATTAAAGGTGCAGTGTGTAAGTTTTAGCGGCATCTAGTGGTGAGGTTGTGATTTGCACCCAACAGAAGTTACGGCGGCCGACAGGAAGTGATGTCGTCGTTTGAGACAGCAGAGAGTGGCCAGTTAAGCAATGAGGTTTCTTTACAAAGATAAATTAAGAAATTATGTTTAGTTAATTATTCAGTAAAACGATATTTTTTGTGAATATTATTGTGAATTGTTCATCATTGTGTCAGTGTTTTATTCGCTGACTTTAGCAGCTCCTGTGCACGAAGAACAACATTTGAAACGCGTTTGTCCGTTAAGGGCCACCGTAGAAACATGCCGATGTAAGCGGACCCGCGGTGTGTGTAGAGAGAAATGCCTCATTCTGAGGTAATAAACACATAACGGTTCATTATGTAAGATCTTTATACACCACTGAACACACAGTTATGTATGTGATATTGCATTCCTGTCAACAGATCCTCCTAAATATTACACACTGCACCTTTAAAGTACATTTTAGGTCGAGGGGTGGTTCTCCGCACACAGATCCTAACCTTAGTGAAGGGATTGAGATCGGCGTTCAGTGTGTGTGATCTCTCCAGAACGAGTGTGACGGGTCCCGGCAGCAGATCCGACAGCAGATCCTCCGTCACAGACACACGGCAGAACCTGCACACACCAGAACCAGGAGACCTTCAGCATGCATGCAACATCAATATCACTGCATTACATCACACATGAAGTATATTACCATGATGCAACGTCAACAAACACATGCAACAACAAAACCATGTCTCTTCTGCTCACCGAGGCTGCATTTATTAGATCAAAAATACAATACATATTGTGAAATATTATTTTAATGTAAATCATCTGTTTTCTATGTGAATATACAGTAAAGTGTAATTTATTCCTGTGATCAAAGCTGAATGTTCAGCATCATTACTCATCATTACATTACTCTTCAGTGTCACATGATCCTCCAGAAATCACTCTAATATGAGGATCTGATGCTCAAGAAACATTTATGATTATTATCAATATATAGGAAACTGTGATACATTATTTGAAATAGAAATGGTTCGTAACATTAAAAGAGCTTTCAGCGAGAATGTTTTTTTGTTTGGCTGCAGTACCAAACGCTTCCACTAGAGGACATTCGTGAAATTCATTTTTTGACCACGAAACAGAACAAGTGTGACTATTTTTTTTCAGGACCGTTTAACCTTTTTTGAATCATGTCCAATGTTTTTTTTTGCGTTTTTAAAAGATAATTGTGACTTTCTCACAATTGCGAGTTTACATCTCACAATTCTGACTATTTCTCAGAATTGCGTGAAATAAAGTCGCAATTGCGTGTTATAAAGTCAGAATTGCATTAAATACATTATATAAATACATTATAAGACACAATTGCGACTTTATTTTACGCAATTCTGACTTTATATCTCGCAATTGTAAGAAAAAAAGTCAGAATTGTGAGAGATAAAAAGTCGCAATTACCTTTTTTATTTTTCATTCTGTGGCAGAAACAAGCTTCCCTTTACCAAGTACAATTCCAATGAAGTAAAAAAAAAAAAAAAGCTTAAATGTCCGGAAGAGCACGCGAGAGTTGAAGGCGCTGATGAAGACCTGCACCTGTATATGTCCTGCACTTCCCCGACACAGATGGCGAGAGGCTTGTCCCCGTTCCGGCCCTTGATGTCATAAACCCTTCGTACGGCGGAGGAGTTCTGGGCCACACAGGCCAGGCCGTAGATGGTGTCGGTGGGCAGAGCCACGACCTGCCCGTTCGCCAGAGCCGCCGACGTGGACCTCAGCGCCTCCAGGACACACTCTGACACACACACACACACCCGAGAGGAACACAGATCAGAACACACTCTGACACACACACACCCGAGAGGAACACAGAGCAGAACACACTCTGACACACACACACACGGGAGGAACACAGATCAGAACACACTCTGACACACACACACCCGAGAGTGACAGAGAGAATAGGCAAACAAATGCGTCTTAAAGCTACAGGCACGTCCACAGGCTCCAACATCCACATTTGTTTTATTATTATTGGTATATGAGACTCACATTGAAAGTCTTGGAAACATTTGCTTTGTCCATTTTAATTTCTGCAAACACCTTGTATTTTCAGATCCATCAATCCTCCTACAGCTCAGGGCTTCTCAGTCTTTACAATCCCAAAATATGATCATTTGCACGTGAGTGACCCTCACCCTAAAATTGAAAAGATAGCTATAGGCTGTATTTGTTTATGTATAACGACCCAATTAATGCTGTTAAAAAACAAAAAATCATATTATAAATGTGTAAAGTATTTAGTTTTTTTTATTAGTCTACATTACATTACAGCGTTATTTTACTCACTGTAAGTTTGCAGATGTAAGATATGTATTTTGTTCATGCATTTATTTTATGCATATATATTATCTATTTAAATCGTACTTCATTTATGTTATGCAGTTTTTCATTTTAATCTATTTATTCATTTCCTAACATTAATCTTTTTTATTTATTTTACCATTGATTTTCTTTAGTTATTTTTATTATATATTTTAATCAAAGTTGTATTTATATAGTTATTGTTTTGTTTAGATGAAATTTAAATGATTTAATGTAATCAAATGTATTAACTTTTATTGGTTTAAATCAAATATATACAAATCAATATTTTTACTTATTTTAATTGATTTATTATTTGTTTAAAACAAGTTTTATTTATTTTAACATTTTTTTACTCATTTTAATAATGTTTTTAATTATTTTAATTTATTTATTTTAATCTAATGTAATCGTTATCAATTTTATTATCCATTTACTTACTTTTATTTATTTATTTTAATTAATGTTTTATTATTTTAAAAAAAGATTTGGGAGGTGTTAGATTAATCTTATTTTTATTTATTTCAAATACTTTTTTAGTATTTGCTATAGATTGTTATAAATATTACATTTTTAGAAATATGATCATCTGAACAAAGACTGAAATAATTGTTATGCGTGAATGCACAAATATTTTAAATATGAACTGTCCCACAGTGTTGACATCACCAACCATTTCGCCCAAAATAAAGTAAAAAGTATATGTATAAGCGTTTCATACTTCACGTAAAGAACATGCTTGATATTAAAACTATTAAACACGCACAATAATATTGTGAATAAGTGATCACCTTTAAAAAGGTTAATTATGCAAAAACAAAAGGTAAAATTAAATGATATGTAATTTAATACAAAAATTGCCGGCTATGACATCATGACTAATGTAGTTTAACAAAAGCAGACAAAATATGACCCCAAAAAAAGTATTTAAAATGTAATTTAGACTACAGCATGTTTCTGCAGGCTCATAAGTAAAATCATTTTGGAGGACAATTTACACAGAGAAACCAGAAGTTACTGTATGAAAATTGTCTTTCAAATTTTAGGAGCGCGTTTATTTTCTATTAGTCAAAATTGCCTAAAGTAACTCCTGTAAAAGATCAAGGAAAGTCTGCGTTATGAAACATGAGCAGAAACCATAGACAGTAATATAACACCCCAGAAGTGTTTGTTTATCGACGGATATCAAAAGGGAGATTTTATTACAGTTCAGCGAGTCTTACCGCGCTGCTGTGACGTCAGATCCTCTGAGTCGAGAGGTGGAATCCGCAGGACTCTCGTGTTCAGCTCTTTACACATGATGACACTCTTAAAGGGCTTGTTTCGTGTATAAGATGAAGTATTTAAAAGTGTGCAGGTCGTACGAATAAACCTGAAGAAGACCATAAACAGCTGCGCTCAATGACGAGCATGCTTTCACACACCCGGAAGCCGCGGCTGACAGCACTTCAAAATAAAAGTCCCGCTGAGGCAACGCTGCGGTTGTGTTACAAAACTAACTTAAAGTCCCCCTGTAGTCAATAATGTAATCCCTTAAAACTCATCTTTGATCACCAAAATTACATATTTAAACGTTTTTCCTGTGAAAAAGAATGTCATGCCATAAAATAGCTTGAATGTAAGTCTGTTTGTACAAGAATAAAGTTAAAAAGCCTATAACTATCAATGAAGTGGGGTCGACGTTTTTTATGGATGTGATATTTAGCGAGTAGAAATAAAAGATTAATAATGAAATACTTTCCTTCCTTGTCCATCTTAAGGTCGACCACACCAAAGAAAACATCTTTAAAGCAAAATGAGAAATCCGTAACGAAAAAGGTTAGGATAAATTCAAGGACATCTGACTAGAATTTTTCTGTGTATGAACATTTCCAAAATAAATGGCAAATATCTTCATCTGACCTTTTACAGAAAGAGCATTCAGATTCAATATCTGGTTTATACCGCTTAAAGGACAACTCAGACGCAAAATGAACCTTTGGTTTAATAACACATTGGTACCTAGGCGACCGTTCTCTGAGATTTGTTTTCATGATAATCGAATGTAAAGAGTTGTATCTCTAAAAACTGTTTAGCGTATAACGCTGGTATATAGGGCATAGAGTAATGAAAAATAAAAATCGCTAGTTACCACTAACAAGGCTCAAGATAGCCCCACACTAACACAGTAATATAATGTGGGTCCCCACATCCAAACCGAAGCATTGAGAACTTTGTAAGTGTACAGACAGTTTAATAAGAAGATATTTTATAAAGACAGTCCACTTCGCGTATACAGGCAGGAGCCATCTTTGGAAAACAGTCTCGACCAGTCAAACCACGAACGCCGTTCATACAGTTCAGCTCACTTAGCACGGCGTTTGTGGTTTGTTTGAGATGAGCAAAATCTGCGCAGAACCGATCACCAGTGATCAGCGCGAGATGCATGCCGGTTAGAAATGTGTTTTTTTTTGTTTGTTTGTTTTTTTATTAATTTTTAAGAATTACAATTTCAGTCAGGGGTACAATGATTAAACTAAATAAACAAACATACAAAGACAAACTTAAAAGTTAAACAAAAATGTGAAAATGTTTACATATAGATACGCACTTTGCAGCTTTCTTATTTTTCAAACCCAGTATTGTTTTTAGGTATTGTTGAATTTCTGCTCTTAAAATTAAAAACAAAGGCTTGTTTCCTCCAAATTTACATTTATGAATACTAAATTTAGCTAACAGAAGAAGCAGATTAATTAAGTAAGTAGTATTCCTCATGATAAGATTGGTCATAAAGGAAAAAAACAAATAACACATTTTTAAAGCAGAGTTGAAAGCTGGGCATGATATGAGCCTTAATAAAGGAGCAGAAATCTGACCAAAAACAAACTGAATGAGGACAACTCCAAAATAAATGATAAGAAATTTCTTTGATTTTGTTTGTGACTAAATATTTATGAGGAAGTTTCCAGATTTTATTCCATATCAGATTATCAGCACAACCATTCCAAAATGATATAACAGCAGGTCTGGAGACAATATCCCTTTGAAACAAAGCCCGTACACAACGATTATTATTTTTAATATAGGAAAGAGAAAAACAGATACGCCCAACTTCAGTATCAGCAGGATCCAATGAGTATGGAGATGGCAAAGGGCAGGTATTGTTAAGAAGCATTTTTAGGGAACAGCATCCATAACCACAGCAAAATCTTTAGGAGTAACTGGAATATTATATTTAGAAGAAATTCAGAATAGGTCAACATAAGTCCTTCATGGTTATAAAGTTGGCTAACAAAAATGATATCATTACAAAACCAGTTCATAAGAAATAAAGATTTAGATTTATACAAAATGTACTTATTATTCCAGATAAAACACCTGTTTGGGGAGAAATTGTGTTTATAGATTAAATTCCAGGAAAGAAGCATCTGTTTGTGAAAATTAGATAGTTTTAAAGGAAGTTTGGCAATTCTGTAGTCACAAAGCAAAAGGAATGGAAGACCACCAACTTGTGAAAAGATAAAGTGAGGAATAATATTCCAGATAGATGTTGGTTTTTTAAGAAATTGCTTAATCCAGTTAACTTTGAAGGTGTGATTAAGGGTGGTAAAATCTAAGAAATTCAGGCCTCCATTTTCAATTGAGTTCATAACCACAGATTTCTTTATATAATGTGTTTTATTTTTCCATAAGAAGTTAAACAGTATTTTATCAATCATTTTACAAGTATTATCATCATTAACTGCTAAGGAGAGCGCTGCATATGTAAGTCTTGAGATGCCCTCTGCCTTTGTGATCAGTACTCTCCCCCTCAAGGATAGGTCTCTCAGTAACCACTGATTACATTTTTTCTTTGTTTTGTCAATGATTGGTGAAAAGTTAAGCTTACATCGTTCCTCTTCATTCTTTACAATCTTAATACCTAAATATGTGATTTCGTCTTTAATGGGAATATTACAAATTGACAGAAGATTGCTGTTTTTAAGACACAAGAATTCACACTTATTTATATTCAGATAAAGCCTGAAGCTTTAGAGAATGTATGGACAATTTTAAGGGCTAAAGGTATTTCTCCTGCATCTTTTAAAAAAAGAGTGGTATCGTCTGCCAATTGACTAATGATAATTTCACTGCCAGCAGCAGTGATACCTCTTAAAGGGCTCTGTTTAGAAGTTGATCTGCAAGAAGTTGTGTACAAAGTAAAAATAAGTATGGGGAAATAGGGCATCCCTGTCTGATACCACGACTGAGATTGAATCTGGGTGATGTGCCATTACGCAGCTTGATTGAGCAATTTGCATTAGAATATAAAGTTTTAATGGAATTAATAAAGAAATCACCAAAATCAATTTTTTTTAGGGCCGAATATAAGAAATGATGTTCAATAGTGTCGAAGGCCTTATGGAAGTCTAAGAAAAGAATGAAACTCTCATCTGGGTATAGATGTGGGTAATCAACAAGGTCTAATACCAAGCGAATATTATTTGAAATATGTCTATTACGCATAAAACCTGACTGTGTGTCATCAATAATAGAATCGAAAGTTATCTTAATTCTAGAAGCTAATATAGAGGCTAAAATTTTATAATCATTATTAAGTAGGGAAATTGGTCGCCAATTGTCTAAAATTAACGTGTCTTTTTTTGGTTTTGGAATTAAGATAATTAGGCCTTGTGTCAGGGTAGGCGGGAGTTTGCCATAATCAATACATTGTAAGAAAAGATTTAAAAGAAAAGGAGCAAGTTCTTCTGAGAAGGTTTTATAGAATTCGGAGGTTAAACCATCTACTCCAGGGGATTTCCGGTTAGAAATGTGTGCGAGTGCGGTCCGTCTTGCTCTGATGTCATGCTGACGTGTGTCACAAAACTCTCGCGAGCGCAAGGCGCACGTGTCGGATTCTGCAGTCGCGCGCAGCTGCTCTCCACCGACTGCGCTGATCATAAGCACGACTGGAAACGACTTGCTGACGACACAGCTTAATGCTCATTGGTTTAAACAACCGTGATGTGTTGTTCCTTTTTGAAATGTTTGATTTTTAAACTCTGATATCATGTTTTATGTGTACTAGTATTTTATGTGTGAATAAACTCTCTGTCAGTGCGATATGGGTTATGTAATGTCATTTTTAAAAAAATAAAATAAAATAAACATGTCTGTATTAAAGAAAAAATGATTGATAAACAGGTATTTGGAATGTAATTAAATAACAAGTACTTTGGGTGTCTTGTTCATTATATTTGTTTTCATATAAAAGCAACAGAACTTAAATTACATCCAGTTTATTAGCAACACCGTGCACGAGCGTGAATCCCGCGATATCAGTCTTTGATCTCGCCGGTGTCTGATCCACTGCGAGAAGAGAGATCTGTCCGGCTTTCTTCACTCCCCTCACAGTCACGTGGTGTTGGCGCTGCTGAAGTTGAACAAGCCTAATTTCTTATTAGTGCAATGCCCGTGCAAAATATGTTTTAGTAATTGTTGGTTTGGTATGTTTGAGTTGCTGAATAGTGTATGCTACTATTACACAGGAGCCTAAACTCTGAGAAAACGATAACGTTAAGCACACCAGAATAAAATATAATAAATTAAACAGTGTAGCTGACTTACAGATTCAGTTAACATCCACAAATGAATAAGCGCGACGATTCAGGGGAGGTTCAGACCTGGGCTGGAGCAACACAGTGAACTCAGAGAAAACACTACGCTTGAGCAACCAGTTTGTGAATAGGCAACTAGAATGAGTACTAGTGAGTACTATGAGTACTACTAGTGATGAGCACACCAGGATTACAGGATCTCAAGGACCTGTTTGGTTTATGGATGAAATTGCATCTGAAAGATAAGACAGTGATTTATTATGTGGAGATTTAAAAACATCACCATATTCTCCTGTGTCGTCTGTCAGCGCTCTCTCGGCTACAGTGAAAGTCCTCGAGGGCAAGCATGGACTCCTGGAGGATCCCGGCGATCCGTGAGTTTCAGAGCGGAGGGTCGAAGCGGCCGTGAAGAAGAGCTTCTCTGAACCGGCTCTAGTTTCTGCGTTTGGTGCCTCTGAAATCTTCCTCTCAGGCGCTTGGATCCACACACACGTCTGGGTCATTTATACAGCTCTCCAGTTACACTGTATTACATGATTGGGAATATTATAATGAATGTTGTAAAATGTGAGTTGATTGCTATGTTAAAGTACAGTAATACTTCAGGTTTTTTAGTTTTGTTATTATTTATTGCAGTTTTAAACTCCTGTGATTGTCGAGTTCGGAGGAGTCCGCTGTTCTTTGGCAGAGCGACAGTCACAACCCGAATCTGACATGAACTTTTATTATTACTGTTTTGCATTGTGGACCAAAGCAAAGTCAATCGTCTATAGAGTGCCGAAGTTACGACGTCACTCTGTAGGCCAAAACGCGGAAGTGAGTTAGCATTTAGCACTCCCGGTTCCCTCGCTCTAAAGTCTATGGGATTTTTGAATGGGTTTTTGCTAAAGCGCAGACCTGAAATAAGGTCTGTGGTGAACAAAGCCTCTAAATATTTTCACGTTTTGATCTATGACATAGAACACACAGTTATAACCTGGCTCACAACTCTTTGTTAAACACAGATCTCATTTTTTGCGATTTTCCAAAAGTCTATGGGGAAAATGCATAGCTTTTCGATCGAGGGAACCCATGCGCCGCTAGCTTCCGAGTTAGTGGCGTCATCACTTCGGCACTCTATTGCCTTCTTTTTCTTTTCTTTTTGCAATAGTCCCTCACATTTGGTTTTTGAAATTAAAATATATTGTGTCCTTGCTGGCTTGGTTTCATTTTACTTCATACATTTTGTTTTTATAATGCCTATGAATTCATGGAGGTGTTTGTTGCTGGTTGTAAAGGTGTTTGATCAATAAATAATGCATAAATAGTCATTTAAACACATTCCTCTCATTCTTTTAAACTAAAATTGAAAACTCAGTTTCTGGCATAACCCGTTTAAAGGGGTGGTTGATTATGATTCCACTTTTCTAACTGTAGTTAGTGTGTAATGTTGCTGTTTGAGCATAAACAACATCTGCAAAGTTACGGCGCTCAAAGCTCAAAGCAAAGGGAGATATTTGCATTTACAGAAATCGTTTTTTAAGGACTACAATAAACAGCTGTAGAACTACACGAGCTTCCTCCCGGGTTAGTGACATCACAAACCCTAACATTTACATAACCCCGCCCCCCGGGAACACAGTCCATGTTGAGAAGAGGAAGAGTTGTTGTAGAAGAGCACATTTGTGAGTTCAAGCTCAAGCTGTCATCCGTATTTTCACATGCAATACACAATGCAACACAAATGCAATAGCGTGTCACTCTGTGTGCGTCTTACATGAGTTCCCACACAAGCGATTTTATTGATTATCATGACAGAATATGCTACTCAAAGACTTGAATTTATGTTGCTGATGTGGAGTTAACTATCTTCATCAACCCTTCAGAGACGTCCTGTTGCTTCTACATGTTGCTGTTGTCACTTCTTCTTGAGTCCCTCCATCTTTGTCCGGTTTAAACATAAAAGGCAGAACAGTTTCTGACATTTCAGTGCATGTCTGTGTGAGCTAATCAGAGTTACACACACACATACACACACACACTCTTGTGGAAAATGAATAATAACACATGATATGACTCTAGATGGCCGTATAGCTCTATATGGAGCAGATGAGCTGTTCCTCTGGGTCTTAAAGTCAGAAAACTCAATCAGTCAAAACTCCTCCAGTCATTTTTTTCTGTTGTGTATTTCAGAACTCTTTAATTATTTTTGTCTTTTTCAAAAAAGTGACTAGAAAACAATTTTTTTGCAACATTTAGCAACTTTTTGAACAGGCTGCATGTAACCCCACTTATTCAATAGGGAATAAATATTGAACAAATTATGGCTAATGATGACGAATGCATTTCTATACCAGCACTGGTGCAATCTTGCTCTGGTGAAGCTGCTCCTACGCCGTTTGGAGTTGGAGACGATTTGGAGTCCAAGACAAATGCCATATCGAGCAAAACTACGCAAATCTTTTACACTATGAACCCAGATTCTATAAGCCATAGTTGATTAGGGTTTTTTACATCTCAATCTGTGGAGCTGTGTAGTCAGACTGTTGGATTAGTTTACCTCACTGTTGTGGAAATGTCAGAGAATTTTAAAGGTAGGGTATGGGATTTGCAAAACGGCCGGCAGATTTTGAAAATACACAACTCAAAAGGTCCCACCTTCTTTCCTCCAACCTGGCCCTGACTCCACCCACTCCACCCATTCGAAGAGGGGGGAGGGGGGGATGGGACGACCGTTTGATTGACGCACTTACAGTCCAATGATTCTAGGTGGTCTTGGAAATGATTGGCTGGAGTTTTTCGAGTCCTGCCCGTTCCACAGATGATTAAATTGCTTAATTTTCATTTCAGTGCTTCTAACTCAGTGGCTGTAAGTGGGTTAGGAATAGGATTTCAAGTGATTTTGAAAAAATGGTCAAAAAAGAAAATCACATACCCCACCTTTAAAGGCCATGGTGCAGGTTTTTTTTTTGTTTTTTTTTTGGCAATTTTCTAGTTGGTAATAAACATTAAAACAGTTATCAATTGTATCTGATATTGTAGGGTACTCAAAAATGTAAATATAAGACGGAAAAGTGGGTGATATGTTAGCTTTTAGCTACAGCTTAGCGAGGATTCTTATTTCTCCCACAATGCATTCCATGACGTCACATGAGGTACTCGCTGACTGTAGGACGACAGACGAAAGCCCGCGGCCCGCCCGAGGGAGAGTGATACGAGGAGTAGCTATAGCTAGTGAAAGAGTGACAGTGACTGATTTATAAGTAGAGATAGATAGATAGATAGATAGATAGATAGATAAGCATAGCATATATAGTGAGAGATAGCATAGCATAACAGATAGCTTAGATAAAGAGTAGATCATAAATAACGTTATTCAAAATGGTTTATTACTGTGTTTGTGGCGGGTGCAAGAACTCCAGCAAAACTGGACATAGGGTCCATTCCTTCCCCAAGGACAAAGGGATCTTCCGAAGCTGGGTGCAGTTTGTCAAGATTAGGCGAGCAGATTTTTCAGCTAAATTAGCTCTTGTCGCCGCCTACTCGAGAATATGCAGCGCGCATTTCAAAGAGGAGGATTACCACTCAGGGGATGCCAAGATGGTCTCACTTGGATAAAAGAGTGAGAGGAGTGCTAAATTACTTCCTATCGCCGTGCCGTCTGTGAACGCAAACCTCTCTGCTTGCCCTGTCCCGAGGTCGAGAGACACCGTCTGCCGCAAGCGAGAAATTGCCACGGTAAGCATCATGCTAACGTTAATGTTTACAAGCTGCGTGTTAGCTAGCTGTGTGTATTTTGTATAGCTACCGTGTTCCCTTTGACACAGCCTCCACTACAAGCACGATCACTCTGACATTAGAAGAGCATTTTTCGTGATTCACGAATTTGAGCCAAAACAAAATTGCCCTAAAGTAAATGTCCATATCGTCATGTAAGCTTCGTGGCTAGTGTTTGGATCAGTGGTGATGATCATCAAGCGGCTTTCGCAATCGTGTGTTTGCGTTTTGTGATAGACTGCTACGGTTCTCTTTCGCATTTGACCGTGCCGTCAGGGCTCTAGTGGAGGATAAACGCAGTTTACCCACCGCTGAAATTATGTCAGAAACAGTTTATCCACTTCTTACTTCAGAGTTTAGCTAAGTTACCTCTCAGTAATTCACTACCTCATAGAGTTTATGCAACTTTACCACATGTATTACCACAAGTATTGGTGTAAACATTTAATAGTAACATTCAAATCATCAAATATGTTCTGAATTTCTTTTATGTATTTTTTAAAACATTTAGTAGCGCATATCAGGGTCCACTGTACTGTAATCTCCCTGGCAATCTCATAACATTCTGTTTACTGTTTGCTATAATTCGATATGCAGGACCATTTCATGTTTTTCCATTAGTGGCAATGATCTTTATACAGTATTATTATTATGTCTGCAGGTTATGCAACATCATTAATGAAGGCCCTTCGGGAAAGCTACACCAATTCACCTGCAGCTCTTCGAGAGGTTAGGGCCAGTTTGTCCGGATGCACGCGCCCCATCGCCAAATCCTTCAAACAGGGTCCTGAGGAGGCCGTCAGCCTCTACCTAGCCCAGCAGTCACGCTTCAGGAACATAATTTCACATTATTTTCTTTCCACAGACAAGTCCAATGATTTAGTTGTATTTGTTTATTTTAGTTGTTAGTTATCTTATTTCCTTCTGTCCCTGTCATCTCATTTAGTGGTGGTTTCCTGCATTCTGCATGTTTTGTTTTGTTTTCTTTGTGTGCTGTTGTTTTGGTTTTACTTTGCACAAAATCATTACTTTTTTTCTTAGGCTATTGATTCCCGTGATCTTGTTTACCTTCGTGGATCACCTTCGTGATCACGCAAAGCGGTCTGGAGAGGCGGTCTGTTCAGAATTACAACCAACATAAAATATAAGTGTGCATGTACAAATTTGCAGTAATGTTCAGGAAAATATAAACTTTATTAACAGAAAATGAAACCGGAGAGATAGTTAATGAGTGAATTAACTATGTTCTTAAACATGATCCATAACTGTTAACGGGATTAATTTCAGTATGGCTAATGTTCCCCTTCATCCTACCCTAATCATGGACTAAACCATATCAGAAAACACACACAAATACATGTATTTGATGTACAGTACACATGTATATTTGAATCACACATAACTAACCTTAACCCATACACATAATATATTAATTGTGTGTGTGTATATATACACACACACAGTTCATTTATTTAAATGGGTTAGGGTTATGTGTGTATATATGCATAGGCCTACATACATAAATGCATATATATATTAAAAACAATATATACTTCAGGTTACCATAAGTTAGCTAACTTTAATGAAGAGTTGGTCATGTAAGCTATAGCTAGCTGCAATTAACCCAATTTCTTCCAATAAGCATTAACTAAAACTGGCTACATAAAATGTACTGACTAGCTTCACGAGAGGTCGGCTAATGTGTGTAAAAGTAAAAAAATTCAGTAATTTCATTAATTTACCAGCTCCACAGCACACGTTACTTCCTCATTCCAGAGTTCCTATGGCGGTCTATGGGAGTGTCGTAACTCTCTCTCTCTATGGCTCTGGACCACACTATTGCAGGCAAAAGAAACTGTGCACACGTTTCAGGTCTAGCCCTTCATCAGTGGGCTTTTTTTATATAGATTTGTTTACTTGAAACCTGTGTCTTTGTTCAGTAATCTTTGTCCTTGTTCAGTAAATGTTTAGTAACCATTACAAGCAATGCCAATAAACTGTTTTTTTCTTATAAAAATGCATGTGTTCTGTGTACTTTATAACATTTTGAGGGCAATTGGGTGATCACAACAGAATAAGCAAATTTTTTATTTTATTTTTTCATCCAAACGAGGCGATTGAAAGCCCTGATAGGTCTGCTCACGACTTTGGAATTGTTGTCTGATGGTTGAAACCACACGAGAGGCTTCTTATACTCCTGCCTAAAACTCCATAAGCCCAGTGTATAGCCTGCCTGTACGCACTGTACCGCTATTGCCTAGCGATAAGTAGGAAAGATTCTTAAGTTTTAAACTCTGTAAGTAGTTTGGAAACGTCTCTGATGCATGTTTATTGTGTATGCAACACATCTCCTGTCACCTATAGCTGTTGTTTAAAGGACTCCATGTAAAAAATAAAAAGGTGAAGTAAACATAAACCATGAACATACTCGTGCGTGCTGGCTTGAAGAGGACTATTATCCTGCATGAAGTGTGAGTATGCTATGCGTAGCACAAATGGATTCAGGCATTATGCCTCATGTCCAGGATGCTGCGTTAGGCACGTTACATCTGTATCAGTATATATAAAGTATAGCCTATGCCTCCTCTGTATGAATAGACAATGGTTATATTACAAGACACAAATTCAGATACGGCTTCTCAGAGCCTGTTTTATTACAGGTTTGAATGAATGAAATGTCTCTTCTGTATTAGAAAAATAAATATATAATTATTACAGGTTTGAATGAATGAAATGTTTCTTCTGTATTAGAAAAATAAATATATAATTTAGAAATAACTAAAAGAAATACCTCCAAATTTAACAAAAATAGCTCTCACAAACTTACAAAAACGAACTAACAAAATGTATCTTTAGTTTTCTTCCTCTTTATCCTGTTTTTCTTCCTCATCCTCCTTGTTTGCCCATCTATGTTTTGCTTTAGAGCTGATCTTTCCCAGAAGTTTTTTGAAAACCAGGACATTTTCATAATTAAAAAAACAGCCAGGACAGGACGTGAAAGCAGAACAAGTCCTGGGAAAACAGGACTGTTGGTCACCCTAGTCTAAAGTCTGGCGCGTTGCGAGCATAGGTTGCGCGTACATTCAGATGCTATTTTAAGCGCGCATGCTTGCAGATACAGAGTGAACAACGCGCATACACTGTAGATGATTCTCTCATCTACACAGATGCATTTTACTTTTTGCAAATGATACATTATTATAAGGAAAACTATTTAAACACGAGTGAAATCATTGTTGTGTTCATGACGATAGGAAAAATAGGCATAAAGCTGACACATTTACCCAAATTAGTATATGCATGTTTAACCAAAGCTAATATGGGTGGATTTGTCACATCCCCAATGTCACTTCTCTTTCTTTTACGGCCCTGACGAGAACATCAATCTCCTCGGCTGTGAACCATCAGACTTTACTGTGAACCAGTTCTGAAGCGCGCCGCTGCTGGTGCCTGCGTCTACCTCATGTGACGTCATCGCCGAGTCGCGTAAAAAATAACCGTCACTAAACAAAAACTACAAAAACTGGACTTTAACACCATTTTGGAGATATTTCTAACTTTATATACATATCTTAACTGCTTTATGTACCCATTAATCGACAGTAGTGTTTAACCTGCACCATGCCCTTTAAAGTTGTGGTTGTTTTCTTCAGGCATGGGCAAAACATGGAAATACATGAAATACATCCTTTAAAACATGGAATTTTTCTAGTTCTAAAATATTTGTATTGGCACATTGCACTAATATTCCACGTTTCTTGTATTTACACTGATTCCTTTCAAATGTCTTTTGGTGCAATAAACAATCCTCAGTTTGTCTTCCTTTTCCTTCCAGAGCATTCTAGAAAGATTATTTTAAAATAATAAATAATAATATTATGAAATCTATTATGATTATTATGATAATGAAATGAAATTATCGATAACTTTGATATGAAATATAAGGGTTAGCCACATCAATTGAGGGAAAAAACTCCTATTTGTTGTTTAAAAAATGTAGAAAAATGTGGTGGAAAAATTGTGACCTAATTCGGATAAAATGGAATAAAAATAAATAGTAATAAAAACAATATACTGTAAATGTCCGTCTTGCGCCTAAGATGGACGCGAGAAATTTAAAAGTCGCTCTTCGATAAAAAAACCCCGCAGCGACTGTGACGTCACACTGGAGACCACGTCACAGGGCGCGCTCTAACGGTCACTTTAGTCCAGTGAGAATCACCTGAGCAGAAACTCTTCTTCTGAAACACACGGAAAGGTTGACAGCGAGATAGTATATCTACATACGAACAAACATACTGAAAGTTTGACAGCTATTAGTATATTTACACGCGCTCAAACACACGGAGAGTTTGTTCTCGCGCTTCTCCTGCGATGGAGTCTGTGGCGATCAGAACCAGCAGTCTAGATTCAGCAGATATTGTGCTGATGTTCAGTGACTCTGAATACACAGATGATGATCTGATGTCCAGTGACTCTGGAAGGAACACCACCGACCCAACATCAGCTTCTTCCGAACAAGAGGAGAACATCCCGACCGGTGAGAGACTCAAACTAACGGTCAAAAGCAGAAAGGAAAACTGTAGTAGGCGTACTAACTAACTTAACCTTGTAACTAACTTAACGGCTGTAACTTAACCGGAATTAATAATGGGTGAAAATTTAACTTTTTTCATTTCTGGATTTATTGTAGAACAAAATAATCAGAAAAAAATGAAGTCAGAAAAAACTTGCAAAAATGCGGCTTGTTGATTTTCTTTGCGGCCAGTTCTGATTGTTAGTATCTTCAGTAGTGGCCAAAACTGATGTCCAGAGGGGTTATTTCCCCAAAATATGAGGAAAATGTTTTTTTAAAATAAGCGAGAAAATCCCAAAACTAAATTTGGCTTAGGTTATTTTTCTGGATCGTGGCTGATTTGTAGATTGTACGCACAAAAAAACTCGGTATTTTCAAATTTTTGCCAATTTGCCATTCATTTCCTATGCAGGTCCATTTGGACCCGAAGGTCCTGAGTGTGACTATTTTTTTTACAACCACTTAGATTATTCAAATCCTGTCCCCAATTTTTTTGGGTGTTCATATACCAAGCACCAACAAAGTCACCAAATTTCCCATGAAGCTATGATTTAAAACATTTTTTTATTTAAATGCTTCGGGTCCATTTGGGCCGAAGGACCCCAATATTTGGTGTTCTCTCTTGTTTTTGCATGTGTTTTTAATTTTTTTTATATGACAGCCTGGACAAAAATGATGTTGCAAATTTGTTCATGTTTTATTGCATTATTATCACAAATTAAACAATCGACTCCAAGTTTAACTATGCAATATGACTACAAAATCTTTTAACACATTTATAATAATATTTAAATGAAGGGTGCAGATGTCAGATTTCCTGGGCCGGACGTCACTTGTGGCCACTATTGTATATAGCTGTAATTGTAATTGTAAGGGAGAAATGAAAAAGAAAGCATGTGTGAGTGTGTGTGTGTGTGTGTTTGTGTAATCGGGCGCTGGGATGATTGGGATGAACATATTTAACTGTCTTCATCCCATGTTCTTCTTTCTTCATGATGTCAAGCCTCAGTATTTACGGTTTCTTGTGTTAATGTTTTTACCTGTCTTTAGAAAAGCCAAAGAAAAGGAAGAAGAAGAAAGGCATCTGTGCTTTCTTACGGAGAATAGGGAAGGCTGTAAAGCTTCCCACCCTCGGCTGCAGTGAGGTCGATATAGTGTCCACATTTCCCTCCTGCGATCCCACGGATGTCCAGCAGGATTTATCCGGGTTTGACTGGGTGTCACCAGTGGATCCGTGTCCATCTGGAGTCGAGCTGCTGAAGACGGTGGAGCTGAAGACGGTCTCCGATATATCGAGTCTCCAGCTGCCGGTAATGCCGATCCGGATGATCCCGAACCATCATCTGTCTCCGTTGAATTCCTCTTGGACCTGATGACGGTGTCCGATATATCGAGTCTCCAGCTGCCGGTTAATGCCGATCCGGATGATCCCGAACCATCATCGGTCTCCGGTTCATCTGTCCTGGACCCAGAGTCGGCACCAGATCTAGAGCTGATGTCTTTCTCAGGATTATCCAGTCTCTCTAGTATCGAGCTGACACCGGACTCCAGTCAGGACGATCTCGACCCATCGTCTGTCCCGGGTCCATCGGCACCGGATTCTGAGATCCCAGATCCATCTGGCTTAGAGACGGCTTTTGGTGAGTCTATGGTCATTATTATTACTGTCAGTACTTTGATTATACCGAGTTGTATTGTTTTCATCTTGTGTGCCTAATTATTAAAGTCCCCCGCTGGTCAATCATTTCATCCCTTAAAACTCATCTTTGATCACCAAATGACATATTTAAACGTTTTTTTTTTTCCTTGAAAAACAATCCGCCACGCCTTAAAATATATTGAATGTAACTCGACACCCTTGCCTCATTTAGTATGCGTGGTTCTATGAATATGCAAATGAGCCCCGCCTCCACTCACTCACTCCCTTTCCCACTCTACAGATAAAGCGTTGTGAATTCCGGCTCGCGTACCCCGAAGTGATAAAATAAAACAAATTTCTGTATCAAAATTTATAGGCAAGACAAGTAGTTTGTTTAGGCTGGGTTGTATGGAATTACAAACCTGCGCACATATTTTAAAAGCACATAACTATAGAATCAATTCTAAATGAGCATGTGAACGCCGTCAGCGTTAATCACAGGTTCGCGTTTAAAGTCTGATCATTTCAATGGAGGTGAATCAATCAAAGTTAACTTTAGCTGGAAGTAACATTATTCAAGAACCGCTATAAAGCCAAAACAATCTGTTACCTTAAATTATATGTTTATCTCTGTAAAGCTGCTTTGAAACAATCCATTGTTAAAAGCGCTATATAAATGAAGATGACTTGACTTGACTTGGCTCAGAGATCCACTGGTTGACGATCACACGTTGATCTGATTGGTTACAAGGTCGTTTGTGACGTCAGAAACACCAGCGATCTCAAACCGTGTTTTTGAGACTGTCTTTGGTTCACTGCAGTTTTAAGCAGAAAATACTCAGCAATGCTGTCGACTTATGAACTTACACACGGTGTGTCTTAAAGCGTATTAAACACCACATAGACACATAAACAACATTAACCCTCTGAGGTCTAAGGGTTTTTGGGGTCCTTGAGGTGTTCTGACATGCTCTGACATTTGTGCTTTTTTCAGTTATTTATAAACATGTTAATGGCGCGATAGCCGACCTCAGAGGGTTAAACGCTGGATTTACACCACAGGGGGACTTTAAGAATTTATGCTACTTTGTAAAAAAAATCGTTTTTTTTTGACGATTAAGCTTAATGTCCCACTTTTGCAGTTGTCTCACCTTACAATTGTATTCTTTCTTCATGATGTCTTCCCTCAGCGTTTGACTGGTTTGCTGAAAACCGATCAAAGAAGAAGAAAGCCGTGGGTGCGTTTCTCCGCAGGAAATGGAGGGCTATAAAGCGCTCTGTCAGATTTGCCTCAGACTGGTTTGCCGATGAGCCGGTGGATAACCAAGATCCAGCAGATCTCAGGCCAGCTTTAAACAGTCTCGGTTGCATGACACTGAACTCTAATAACCAGACGGATCCCGAGCCATTATCCGTCTCCAGTCCATCCACACTGGATTCTGGGATAGCGCCGGCTGTTGGTAAGTCTATTATTAGTCTACTGTCATTCTTTTCGTTATAGTTGTATTTATACTTTTGCTCTAGCCTGCGGTTTATGTTATTCTTGTTCCCCTTTATTAGTGTTCAACATTTAGCAAGTAGGGATCTAGCTCTATTTTATTTTTCACTATAATCTAGCGGTGGGAATCTTTTGGTTCTTCACGATTCGAATCGATTCTCGATTTTGAATCAGATTTCGATTTGAAATGAGCATTTTGATTGTAGTTAACTGTTGTGTGTTACTTTTCTTATTTGACTGTGGTACACAGTTTAATAGCTCTAGAAGAAAAGAAAATCCTATTGAATTAAATGTGAACCTTGAAATGTATTTAGTTTTTCTTCCCATTTTAGTCCACTCAATATTATAAAACAAATGCCCTTTAAGCCGACTACAATCATACACACAGTCTTCTGTATTAAAGCAAGGCAGGCGATTTTAGCTTTTATATTAAAAATAGGAACAAAGAAGCAAATTACAAACAATAGGACAAATATAATAGAAAAAATATACAATTAAGTAAACTTTAGGTTTTTCAGGTACGGTAGCCTATGTTTATTAAACATATAGTAAGAAATACTAACGAAATTGAATAATCAAATGTAAAAAATAAAACACTGTATAGTCTAAAAAGGTGATTCAGTCAAAAGTAGTAAGTGTTTTTTATTAACATTAATGAAATGTATGGCACCAGTTTATGAGGCTGCTGTCCCTTTAAGAATGAATGCATGAATATAGTTACACATCCGGTTTTCTCCCATTTGTTTCCTTTCGCGTAGGACAAAACAGATTCTGTTTACATTGAATACTCCAGTCCAAACCAGGGGCGTAGCCAGAATTTTATTTTTGGGGGGTCCCGTCTTTAAATGAGGGGGCAACATATATATATATATATATATAGCCAGAATTTTATATAGGCTATACATGCCTATTCTGGTGATGCGGAGGCGACTCTGACATGTAAGGGTGGCGCTGCCAATAAAGCACCTAAAAGCCGTCACAAAGAACCGGCAAAAGTAATGATTATGAATATGTAAAATATAGCAATGAGGTATTTTAATTGTTTATTAATAAACAAGTGTTTTCTTTGTTGGCTAAGATGAAGTTGACGATGCTGACTCGCGATCTTCAGTAGGTGAACGCGCCAGAGAGAATTAGACAAATGCACATTTCATAAGGATTACATAAGCAGAGAGCAGTCTGTAGTCTGTCTTCTTTCGTTTTGAATTGTTCTGTTTAAAAGTAGACATGTGAGGCAAGTAGACTACCTTATATGCTGAGTTTCTGTTCAGTTATGAGACGCGCTCCAGTTCACGCGCCGGCGCCTCCGTTTCTTATCTATCGTCTGCTATATTTACTTCTTATTTATTAAATCCAGGCAATTGGTTGATGAAACATTGATTCAAATTAAGATACAATTAAAACAAAACGAAATTCAGGTTAAAGAAAGGTTTTGTGCTTTCTGTTTGATGTGTCTGTGAAAGTTTTAAAGCATCTTTTAGTGCCGCTTTCAGAGCTTTTTTTTGTTTTCCACTAAAACACGTCCATAACATTGTTTTTTCCTCATAAATGCGAACACGAAAAATAAAATAAAATAAATATTTTATGTACTGTGGAGAATGAGAGGAAACCCTTCTTCATCCGGTGGGTATTACTTTGGTTTTGCGCAGTGTACTAATTTACAATCATTAAAAAAATATTTTGCCTCCTAAATTTTTTTTTTAAGCAATCAGAAATCTGAGGGGGCCGGACATGTAAATGAGGGGGCCTAGGCCCACCCAGGCCCCCTCGTGGCTACGCCACTGGTCCAAACTATGTGCATTTTGACGCAATTGTGTGTTTGTGTGTGTGGCTGTGAAAGAGAACTGAATACTTCATCTGTGTGTCCACTGTCCGTCACCGCATTGAGTCCTTGTTCACGGCTTATTGTGATTAACATCAAGAACTTTGAGTAGAACTGCGAAGTTAACACAAAATCGATTTATGAAATGTGTGTATGAATAGATTTTTTCCCGCACTATAATCCTTATTTTATCTTTAAGAGACAATTGAAAAGGCATTTGTGTGTGTGGGTTGTAGTGATATACGTTTATATAAGGGATTTATTAATATGAAAATTATTTTGTGATTCTCTACTGTATCCCATGACACAGTCACGACTCACAAGCTATTATAAGTCCATCACTTTTTGCCGTTTTATTGCCGTAACATGATTTGCTTTAGTCGTCTTTGTTCTGTCCGAACTTGGCGTGGCGTAATTTAATTTATTTTTCCATTTTTTTTAGAAAAACAATCAAAAAGGAGGGTGAAGAAAGACATCAGCTCATTCATCCAACGAACATGGAAGACTATAAAGGTTTCCACTCTTTGTTGTTACGGGGACGACACAGTGGACCCAGATCCAACAGATCTACAGCCACGAATATCTCTCCTCTTCAGGGAGCTAACCGACCCAGGTCCATCTCACTGCGAGATCAGTTCTGACCCGTTAGCCTTCTCAGGTCCATCTTACTGCGGTTCCCAGTCAGATTCACTCAGCCTCGATTCATCGCTTGATCCAAGTCTATCCGATCTTCTCTCAGAGTTATCGGTTATCCTGGGACCGTCCAGTCACGAGGTTACGCCTGTTCCCAGTTCATCCAGTCTCAAGCTGGCCGATCCTGAGCCCAAACCCGTCCAGGGAGCATCTGGTTTGTGGTCAGCTACAGGTGCGTCTACTGTCATTCATTCACATTTGTACCTAGATAGTAAGTATTTATTGTGTCGAAATTAATCGTTTCTACGATGCATCGCAATAGAGACGAGGACGGTTCGGTATCGGTTCAGTAATAGACCATAACAGATTATAATGTACTGACGCTTTTCTGACGCCATTTGTCGTGTGTGTGCTTTGTCACGGTAGCATACAATGGTAGAGGGAGGCGAGACGCGAGTAATTAAAAATGCTCCAACTACTTTAATGCCTACATCTGGGCACACTAGAATATGCAGGAGGTAATACAGTAACTTGATAAACCACGTTAGCCGTTTTCACCGCGAGCTGTAACGCCTGGCAGAGTCTGACTGCTTTAGAGTGAGCGGATGATCTCTAACGTCACCCGAATCCGCAGCCAAATACAAATCATCCACCCGTCCCAATCATGTTCTCTGATTTAAGTATCCGCAGCCGATGGTCAAATTACAATTATTCTGTGTTACGCGTGATTATAAATGGTTGATCGTCACCTTCAACAGCGACTCGCGACGGTTGATGCGCACGTCTCTAATGGTAACATTATACACTGATGAATGAGCGCTGCTTTTAAATGAACATTTCTTTCAAACAAAATTGATTTGACAGAATTTCATTTTCTTAATGGCGTAAACAGGCTTTACTCCCTTGAAACTTAAACTGGAATGTCACTGTTTCTGTCACTTCGAACAGGCGTCGGCACGCACACATCACTTTTGAAGTAAAATTGAGGATGCGGTGCATCGTGATATCGAATTGAACTGAATCGATGACATGATAATCGTAATCGAACCGAACCGTGAGACCAGTGTAGGTTCACACCCCTAGTATTTATGCTACTGGATTCTGATGGTTCTAGTTTTTTTGAGCCACGTTATGTAGGAATCATAATCTGATCTTTTGCATGTGTTTTTTCAGGAGAGTTTTCCTCCTTTTATGAAGTGAAAGCAGTGCTGGGAACGGGAGGCTTCGGCACGGTGTGTGAAGGGACGCGTAGATGTGATGGCCAGAAGGTAATCTACTCTTGCTTTGATCACTAAACATCTGGTGTCTTGTTTCTTTTTTGGAAAAGTAACATATAGATCGTTGCTGATTATTTTGATCCGAAGAAACTGTTTGTTTTCTTGCAGGTTGCTATCAAATTTCGACCTAAGAAGTACTGGGAGAAGTTTACTAATCTGGTAAGTTGGCAAGACTTGCATGCATCTTTACATTCATTCATTAGTGGTGCAACGGATCCCACAATTTATATATATGTATATATATATATATAATATATATACATCAAAAACTACTAGCCTAACTGATCAAGTTTGAACATTATTAAAAACAAGTGAACAATCAGTAATAAAATAAGAACAAATACACAAATTACAAGCAAAGATGAATACTAAAGTTACAAAGCCTAACAGTAGTATTCAGGTACAGAAATGAATAATTAAGCCTAAATGTAAACTAACAGTATTTGTTCACTGTAAAAATTAAATATAGTTTCATCTTTGTTTAAAATTTAGCAGTTAATCCGCGAATCACATGGGGCCTGATCCGTCGCACCTCTAGCATTCATGCATCTTTGAACACGTATTTGGGTCCGAAAAATCTAATGTTTTGATGATATAATTTGTAATGGAAAAATAGAATTAAAATGCCAAATTGAAGTGGTCTCAGACTTGTAGACTCTGGTGTTTCAATATAAAAGTGAAAAGTCCCAGCTGATCTTTTGTCAAACTCGTTTCTCCAGCCAGGATCCACCAAACCTCTGCTTATGGAAGTGGCTGTGAATCTGCTGATGCGCAAAGCTCCGAAAAGCCCGCACATCGTGCAAATGTTGGATTGGTTCGCTGAGCCGGAACAGTTCGTCCTAATAATGGAGTATCCGCATCTGTGTGAGACCTTGCTCAAATTCACCCAGCGCAACGGAGGTTCCCTGGATGAAGCCGTGGCTCGGGGGTTGATGCGCCAGGCGGTGCTTGCAGCCAAACACTGCGTCGACCAGGGCGTCTTCCACAAAGACATCAAGGCCAACAACATCCTGGTCAACACAGAGACGCTGCAGCTCGCATTCATCGACTTCAGCTGTTGTGAACTTTTTAAGACCTGTAAAGGTGAGTTAACCATTAGATATTGTACATTATTCAAGCTTATTGTTGCAGGGTTCGTACGAAGTGCTTGAATTTGACTTTTTGAAATTGAAGTCCCGGAAAATCCTTGAAAACAACCATATTTTTAAAAAGGTACTTTAAAAGTGCTTGAATTATTGAAAGAGAATATATGTGAAATTAGTGTTTAATTTTATTGATTAAACACGCAAAATTAACGCTTGAGCCCATCTGATATAGATATAGATATTGCTCATAAATACCCAAGTATATGATACAGCTTTCATTCTTCAGGTCAATCATATATTCATAAGAAAAAAAAGCAGTTTGAATAAGAAAGCGATATCTTTGTCATAGTAAATGGTTAAAGTTTCCACTGTTATTGCTTCTGCTGCACTTTATTTGTACCATTTTGTTTTATTAGTTTATTTTTATTTATCCATTTACCTTTTTTAGCATTTGAAAGATAACAAAGATATTATTTAACAAGTGAGATCTCTGATTGTAGTCCTGCAAAACCAAAAAAGAAGTGCTTGAAAAGTCTTGAAAGTCCTGGAATTTTATCTTACAGCGTCTGTACGAACCCTGTTGTTCCCAAAATAGCACGTGTTGGATTGGATGCAATTATCGGTTTTATAGGTTTGCTCAAATGTTTTTCCAAAAGTAGACTAATGGCTCACTGATGACTTTAGCAAATGAAATGATCTCTTTCTCCCAACTCAGGTCGTGATTGGGCGGTGAAATCGACAGTCTGGTCTCTGGGAATAGTGCTTTTAGAGATAGCCAGCGGATCCCAGCCCTTGATTAATCTTCAATCCGGGAAACTTGATCCACTGCGTCCAACTTTATCCAAAGGTGAGATCACAATAACACGGTTAAACAAAATCAGGGAGTTAGTCAACTAAATATAAAAGGGAGAACTGATGAAACACCTACAAATGATCAATGGATATCTACTGTATTGATGACAAACTGACAAAGAAGATTGTCCTTGTTTGTTTAATGTTGAATACAGTACTAAATACTATACAGTAGGGCTGTCAAAATGGCTGAAAAGCTAAATTTAAATTATTCTTAAATATTAGCAAAATTCGAATTATATTTGAAGTCTAAAGGCAATACTTAGAGGACAAAAGTACTGTATTGTCGTGCAAGCGAGCGCAATAAGCAGATATAAACCAAATCAAGCATTGCATCTTTTATTGAAATGAAATGACATTCACATTAACTTTTCAAACAATTGCTCTTAAATAAAATATAATTTCCTCAATGTGCATGCAAGGAAAATTAGGTTACAATAGTGCATAAAACTGTATAAGTGCATCAGTAACCTGAGAAAACACACTTCAGCACACAGTGTTTTGTTTTTACAGTTTTACATTCGAATGTGCTTTTTTTAATCAACGAAATTCTGAATTTTATTTGACAGCCCTACTATGCACTTTAGAAGCTATTTTCATACATGACAACATTCATCGTCATAAAGAAGAGTGTACATGACTAACCAGCTCTTTCCTCTTTGAAAACTCGTACAGAATGCTCTGATCTGATAAAGCAGTGTCTGGACAATCATCAAAGCAAGAGACCAACGTTAGAGCAGATGTTAGAGCATGCGTGGTTCGAGCAGGACTGAAGGAAGAGGTCAGAGGTCAGGTAGTGTAGCAGTGTGAGGGACGGCAGATAACAGGTAACTACATTAGACACTGGAAATCAGACCATGGACCATCATGCACCTTCGATTCCTCATTACAGTGACCTAAATATATATACATTATGCATTTAATATGTATATGAATTAGGGCTGCACGATTTGGGCCAAAATGGTAATCACGATTATTTTGATCAATATTGAGATCACGATTAATTATCACGATTATTTGTTGATTTTAACCAAAACAAATGTTATTGTCACATAGGCTGATTATATCTGCTGTAACGTCCATATTGTGCTACATTCCTGCTAATGTACAACTATGTGCATCAAAATAAAACAGGTCCTCTTATTCACCAAAGTTCAGTGCATCTCCTTAAAGAATAAATAAAAATAAATAAAACAATAAAGAAAATGTAGCAAAACTTCAACAGGGCACTATTTTACATTGTGTAAATATATTTTAAACTTGCATTGTAAAGTTATAATGGATGTGAATAAAACGCGCAAAATATAAAATTTTCTATCCATTCATAACAGAATGTAACCAAATGAGAACATTTCAAGGCAGAACTACACTATGGTTCGATTAATGGATGAAATTCAGAGTTATTGTTATTTGAGAAATGTAAGAAATGTAAAATGTTGTGGGACAAGTCTTACTGCATAAATTTAATCTATTTAATCCTCCATATGAAAGTTTATGTGCTCGCCTCAAATTATTTCTATTTATTAAACAATATAGTTCAAAACAAGACGTTTGTAGTAGCCTACTGATTATTGGAGTCCATTAATCAAACTTTTATGCCTCTTATATAGTAATTATGTAGTATGTATGTACCAATTTACTAATGCTCACACTCTGTCTCTCACTCTCTCTCTCGCGCAGACACAATCGGTATCTCTCGCGCGCTGTCGCTCGCACGCAGACACACTGTATTTCTCGGGCACTTTCGAGCGCGCTTTTGGACACTCGGTCTCTCTCGTGCACTGTCGCTCGTGCGCAGACACAGTTTCTGTCGCGCACTGGGGCTCATGGAGGCACGTAATCAGACAGTGGTTTACGGAGCGCTAGATTGGCTTTGCAAAAAAAAACTTTGATACGGAGCATTCTGTGAACAGAATGACGCATTTTAAATATCGCTCGATCGCGCGAATTTGATCGTGGGAAGCCAAAATCGTGATCGTGATTAAAATTCGATTAATCGTGCAGCCCTAATATGAATATGTGCAATTTTAGTCCAGGATACCGTTGTTACAGCGAGGAAGGGAAGGAGGGTGAAGCAGGCGTCCTCGTGAAAACTTTGTTATTATTAACCAAGGCAATCCAAAATCATGGCGCGCTGAGGAAATCATAACCGCCTTACAGGTTACAGTAGCGATAGTGTGTTAGTGAGGCCAGCAGGGGGCGCTGCTCACCCTGGGGTCTGTGTGGGTCCTAACACTAGTGTAGTGATGGGGACACTACTGTCAAAGAGCACCGTCCTTCAGATGAGACGATAAACCGAGGTCCTGACTCTCTGAGGTTGTAACCCCGGCGTCCTCATCATCCCCATCTACACTGATTGGTGTAACCCCTCATCTCACCTCACTTTGCAGGTTTAATGATCTGTATGAACAAAATGACGGAGTATGTTTTTTTATGTTTCCACTGTTCGATCATGCCCGCACCGCTCTCTCTCTCTCAGTTCGATCGCGCTCGCACCTCTCTCTCTCTCTCGCGCGCGCGCGCACACACATACTCCAGCATTACAATCTTGACATCGCAGGCTGTTCAATATGCGGTCACACCAAACGCGAATAGAGCGTCAAATTCACGTCTAGTTCGACGCTAGTCCAAAGCGAATAGGACGTGCGTATAAAACATAGGTAAAAAAGCCAACGTTTGAAATGAACGCGCGTTCAGAGCATAAACAAGCCGCGGGTACAGATTGTGTGTCCCTAAAGAACCCGCGCATCTAACAGTAGTTCCGCATTACATTAATTAATTTGCACGCGAGTTTTATTTATTTTTATACCGTGTATTCTGCGTGTAAATTCCATAGACAGTAAAAGAAATGGACACAGCGACCCCATTGATTTCAACGGAGAAGACTTGAAGCCCGATTATTGCACTTCCTGTCTGACGGAATGCATAGCTGATATAAAAAATTGGATGACTAGTAATTTCCTACTACTAAATTCTGAAAAGACAGAGATTCTAATTATTGGACAAAAAACTTCCACACGTAATAACCCAGAATACTGTCTAACACTTGATGGCTGCTCTGTCAAGTCTTCGTCGTCGGTTAGGAACCTGGGTGTGTGTGTGTGTGTGTGTGTGTGTGTGTGTGCTCTTTGATAGCAATCTTTCTTTTGAAAGCCACGTGTCTAGTATCTGTAAAACTGCATTTTTCCATCTTAAAAATATATCTAAAATACGCCATATGCTCTCATTGGGAAATGCGGAACAATTAGTCCATGCGTTCATGACCTCAAGGCTAGATTATTGTAATGCTCTACTGGGTGGTTGCCCTGCACGCTTAATAAATAAACTACAGCTAGCTCAAAATAGCTCAGTTGATAATACCTAGAATATCTAAATCGACTGCAGGCGGTAGATCCTTTTCCTATTTAGCACCAAAACTCTGGAACAGTCTTCCTACCATTGTCCGGGAAGCAGACACACTCTGTCAGTTCAAAGCTAGACTAAAAACACATCTCTTTGACCTAGCATACACATAACGCACTATAGACTTCTATAGTTCAATGTTAGGCTGCATAGATTAGGTCAGCCGGAACTGGGAACACTTCCCTTAAATCTTGATGTACTCGCTACATCATAAGAAGAATGGCATCTACGCTAATATTAGTGTCTTTGTTTATCCCGAGGTTTTCCCGCAGCCTGCCGGATCCAGGCCGTGTCCAGATCTGACGAAGGAGATCCGCCTGGACCCGATGACAATGCAGTGCTGAAGTGTCCACTATCCTCTCCCTATGGAGGATCCCTTTCCCACTCTACAGATAAAGCGTTGTGAATTCCGGCTCGCGTACCCCGAAGTGATCAAATAAAACAAAAATCTGTATCAAAATTTATAGGCAAGAAAAGTAGTTTGTTTAGGCTGGGTTGTATGAATTATAAACCTGCGCACATATTTTAAAAGCACATAACTATAGAATCAATTCTGAATGAGCATGTGAACGCCGTCAGCGTTAATCACAGGTTCGCGTTTAAAGTCTGATCATTTCGACGGAGGTGAATCAATCAAAGTTAACTTTAGCTGGAAGTAACATTATTCAAGAACCGCTATAATGCCAAAACAATCTGTTACCTTAAATTATATGTTTATCTCTGTAAAGCTGCTTTGAAACAATCCATTGTTAAAAGCGCTATATAAATGAAGATGACTTGACTTGACTTGACTTGATGTCTGAGCGACTGCGCTGGCTCAAACTGAGCGTGACGACAGTCTGACCGTTGAAAATCTTCTAGTAGCTGTGCCAAGACAAATCTGAATCACCTAATTCCTCAAAAACGTTGTTGAAATATTTTGTCCCGTTGCTTTTATGGACTCTATCTATGGGCTTTACCTTGACTTTGTGCCTTCATGTTCCCCCGATTGCCTCATAGACAGTAAACGATTGCCTGCGAGCTTCTCCTCCTGTCTGTACGGTAATGTCTCTATTGTGCGACAGAAAGTCCCGTGGTTATGACGCAATCTTTAGCCTATTTTTACAAAAACGGCTTCTACGGGTCGTAACGTAAGATACAAAGCAATGGAGCATTTTATACCCTGTCGTGTTTCTTTATAAATAAATAATGGACAAATAAGCCTTTGGACGCCTCAGATGTAAAGTTATTCGCTGTCAAAGTGACGCCAAAATGAATGGGAGTCAATGGGATGCTAACAGCAGGAGAAGTTCTGCTACAATGGCGGCTCCCGCGAGGCTTCAACTTCCGGCTGATGGATTACCCCCTTGGTAAATTCGTGCAACGAACCGTGATGCCCATACCGTTTCGGTTCAATACGAATACATGTACCGTTCCACCCCTACTACATTACTACACTAATATAGTGCACTTGAAGGAGTGAGCGAATTCTTTTGGATAGTTTGTGCTTTTTCATTAGAGAACTAATGAAACAGGAACTAAGACTCCTACAAACCAGTTGTAATCCAATTTGGAGGAATTGACATTTTAAGTCATTCAAGATTTTAATGTTATGGGACATTACTGTCCACCAGATCTGCTTTAGATGCACTACTGAGAGTCTGTCACTTAAAATATTATCTTAATTATCTTATTCACAAACCTGAGACGACTCGCACGCTAGACCAGCAATTCGTTATTTTAAAACAGCCCAAATTTGAACAAATTAAACATTAATAAAATATATTAATAATAGGGATGCAAATTATCGATTAATTCATTAATCGTTAGTTGATCGACCTTATCGATCGATTAACGATTGACTGATAAGCGGCTATTTTCCTGAGGAAAAACTGTCTTGAGGACAGTTTGTGGACACTCCACCCACCTCTGGTGTCCACTCATGTGTTCTTCATGTGTTGATGTTTGTATTTGCAGTGTGTCTGTCTGGACACTGCAGTGCCTCGCCAGGAGCCTTCGCAGTGTGAGGAGCGATAGCAGGGCCGTGGAGCCGCGGGTCCGTCAGGCGCGCCCGAGGCGTCGCGCTCAGCTAAAACTTGCTCTTGCTAGAAACGAGATAAAGAGGCAACCAGGGCTGCAACAAACGATTATTTTGATAATCGATTAATCTAACGATTATTAGAACGATTAATCGACTAATCGTCGATTATTTTGCCGGCTAATCAGTAAGTTTGGAACGATTATTCAGCTTTTTCAATTAGTTAAAACATTGAGTTATACATATTCTTACTATAATATAAAAAAAAGAAAATCAGTTCAGCTTTTGAAATAGTTGTTTTAATGAACTTTGAGCCAACTAAACGGGTCATTCTCTTTAAGTTTTCAGATTTCGGTCCAACTCAAATCACACACAAATGCTCTCTAAGCATTGTTTAATAGGCCCACTGCTTTTCTTAGAACTGAAACAGAAAAAGCGTCATTTACTTCAGGACACAAAAAAATGGTAAAATATTAATCTGCAAACCATTATAAATTATAAACATAACAATACAATCTTTTTTTTACATGACAATTGAGCTGACAGAGGCGTTCTCATTCACCTTTTAATTTACAGTATGAAAAAGAAAAAGTAACTGCCATAATATTCTTCCTAACATCTCCTTTTTTTAAGTCTTCATGATTGTGGAATAAAATACAGGCAAGTGATAAGACTATAAAACATAGTGTTACAATAATAAAAACAGCACTGACTCCTAAGCTCGATCAAGCTTTATTCTATGCAAAATAAATCATCACATTACTGTAATTATATTATTATTGATTATATTCTTACTATTATTAGTAGTATTGCATTATCTAATAAAGAGATTTACCGCTAGTTAGTTAGCTCCAGCTGGAGAACACTCAGTTCTCACCGGCTCCTCTTCTGCCGGGATGTTTCCTCTGTAAGCGCTCCGACATGCATGTTGTGCTCCCGTGAAAAGCAAGTTCCGCCTTGCATGTATTGCACACGACAGCATTGTTGGTTTCGCTAACCTTGCTAGTTCGGATTCGTTTGCACTCCGTCATAATTCGCGCAGTTTTTTCTTTTACCGCAGTAGCATTTGTAAAGGGCTGCATTACACTCTAGCGCCACAGCGCCGTAGCGGGCAAATCGTGATATTGCACGCTCTTACATTAGGCCACGTTAGATCAAACGACTACTCGACAACAACGATATTTGTCGACCATTTTATTGTCGACGTTGTCGACTAATCGTTTCAGCCCTAGAGGCAACCGGGCAATGCTCTTCTGCAGCTGGAGGTCACCCAGGCATCGTGTGTGTGTGTGTGTGTGACGGTAAGTATTTAGTATGTTGCCAAAGACATGACTGCCATGGCGTAATTGTGTAATGCGTAATATGTATATATAATTTCTGTTGGCTGGAATACAGTTAAGTGGTCAAACCACTGATCTATAATAGAGAACTAGATTGGTTATGAGTCATGATGTATGACATGATGTTATGACTGTCATCCGAGAGTGGAAATTCACATTCACACAGATCAGACTCGGTATTAATACTAAAGTAACTGATTGGATTTAGTTTTCAAAGTATGTGAGATTTTAAATGATAGGTGTCTTTAATTCTCTATTTTACCGAAATCTAGGTTTAATCACGTCATGTGTTGTGTTATTTCATCACAGTTTAAGAAGAAGAATATTACTGGGTATAGTATTTCAAATGTTCAAAGTAAACATTTAATTTGTAGGAACTCAGACAACAACTGATTATTACAAATGTGGGCATTTATTGTCTGGTGCTATAGTATATGAATCAATGTTGTTGATTACATAATCAAAAAAGAAAAACACTAGCATGGGACAAAAGGTATTGTCATAATTCATTTTTATTTCCATGTGTGCAGATGTGACCGAGGCTGGAGTCTGCGGAGGACGGCAGTGCCACTGTTTGATGGGGTCAATTGATTGATTTGATTTAGTGAAAAAATAAAGATTATTTTAATTGGTATTTTTCTTGGGGGTTTTGAATGATTGTTAGGTATTTAGTTTCTGGGTATGTGTGTAGAAAATAATGGGAGAAACAGAAGTAGGGTTACATTCTTATTGCACAAGTCTTCTATTTTACCGTCTATGGTATATACCAAAGCTTAGGACCCCAGTATTATGCCTGATCTAAAGCTGTTCTCACGATTCTTATTGTAATCAATCAATCTTTAATTCATGTAACAATCTTTTATTTTTATCCTGATTTTTTTATATAGTTATAGTGGAATAAATTGCATTTTTAGCTATGTTTTGCGACATTGCATGTTGATTGTTATCAACTATATATACTGGTACAGGGTTGTGTGCCTGTCACCCCATGACTGACATGTGTCAGTCACGACTGTCGTAGTGTTCTTGTATCAAGTAAAACAGTGTTTGTGATTTACGGTGACAGCTGACAGGCTCCTGTATGTCTGGTAAGTTTTACGACGTGTTGTCGCGTTGTGTGACATTTGTCAAGCTGTGCGGATGTCCGCAGGTGTTAAGAGAAACGTGTTTAGCCGGAGTTCATTGCGCTTTTGATCCACAGCGTTTGGCGTTTACATGTGTTAATTATGTTGACGGCGGCGGGTCTCGCCAGAGTTCACACTTCTGTCACTTTAAAAAAAATTACGTCTATAAAGTCGTGTAGAGCGCAAACAAACAGTTACACGAGTTGAACAGCACTGTCACGCGTCTCTAGGATTTTTTCCTCGTTCTCAAAACGTGTGTGGAAGAAGATGGATGCTCACTCACACACACATACTCTAATATGTCCATTTGTTCACAATGTTCCACCACACAATAATTCAAAATGCAAAAAGATTTGTTTTTCCAAACTGTTTGGAGCAATTTGTTATATTTTTGTATATTTGTAATTTTGAAATATAGCATTAAAGAGTATATTTGATGTGATGAATTGCTGTGTCATTTATCAGACTTACCAATTGTTATAATTTCAATTTGTGCTGGTTAATTATGAACAATGGGTAAAATTGGGGGGCGGGGATGGGCGGGGCTCCATTATGGCTCCTCCCCTAACCGCATGTGATCTCACTCCAAGCTTTTGATAAAACTTGAGAACCCTATAAAAAGTAAAATAAAAAGTACTTTCGGGGATTGCCATTAAAATCAACATCATAGTCGGCTATGAAAAATCTCTCTCGGGGAAATGTTTAGCAGCACACATCACATAAATACCGCTCTAAAACAAAATGATGTTTTAAAATACATGTTGCAAATGTGGTAAAACACTCACGTCTGGTGATTCCCTGCTGACGCCGGTGAAGGAGTGGCGTCACCTCCACTGCAGATGGGTAAACTCATTAGCACACTTGAAAAGAAATGCAAGTAGCTAAAGGTGATGATACACAGGGCAACTTTTTGAGCAATGTTGCTGGGCAATCTTGCCGAGCGATTGTTGCTTGGGCACTTTCCCATCGAAAATGGGCAATACATTTCTATCTGGATAATTTAGGTCGGTCTTGGGCCCTGGGTCTCATCTGGTGGCCAAAAAGTTGCCCTTTTTATCATCACCTTTAGAGGATAAATTATCATTGTATTAATGCTAAAATGACCTGTGTTGAGTGTGTCCACATCACACCTGGACAGAGGGAAGACGCCAGCCTGGATATTCTGGGCTGTGACGTGAGGGCTGAACATTGAGGAGGTGAAAACTGCTTCTTCCCCACAGCAAGACCCCCTCACACCAGTGACCAGACCCGTCCTGGGGCCCTGCTGCTGGGTATCATGGGATATCATCACTCGGCCTTCTCCACATTGACAGCGGTGCTCTCTCTCCTTGATGATCCCAGTTATCCCAAGTATTTTGACTAGGGATCTTGTAACTGGGAAGCCATGGTCTGCCATCCAAGAAATAAAAGAAATAAGGGCCTCTTCCTCTGTAGGTGTCCGGGCCGAATTAGGACGAAGGAATGTATATATTTATTTTGTAGTCCTGTAGAGTTTTGTGGGAAATGTTGTATATTTGTTCATTCACGAACATCTCCTTTGCGTACATATTTTTCTTCCTTGACATCTTCTCCTTCTCCGTTACTGACTTTCCTTCGAAATGATCAAATGTTATACATTGTTAATCACGTTAACTTTAAATTATATATCATTGCAAAACTGTGAATAAAAACAATTTATAATCAATCACTTCTTGATGTATGAAATCTTATTAAATATGTGTGAATATTCTATCATTGTGTTTAACTTTAAGTTAAATAACACAAGTTACTTTTTATGAAATGTTGGCTATGAAATAACATCACAATCAATTGAGTTATAGTTAATGTTTAATTTGTTAAATAATGTTAAAATATTAAATGTATGTAATGTTAACTTAATTGACCCTTTATAAACATCATCTCTGCTCAAGACAATGGGCAAACCGATTCTGTGATGTTTATATTCATATAAAGGGTTGACCACAATCGTTTAAAAATTCCCATTTCAAAGCATTTATTCAACAAAAAGGTAATATATTTAATAATTTGTGATAATCTAATATTTATTTCATAAAGACTGTAATACTGTGAGAATCATGAATTAAATCGAAATGTACATTTCCGCTGCTCTAGACCTCGTTCAGACTCAGTCATTCCAAATCCGATTATCTTTATTATTATTCGATAATAATAATAATGTGCTAATCTCGTTTAATAATTATTCGATTACTATTATGTTTAGCCTATACCGTGTATCTGATTGGAATCGGATCTAAAATGATTGATGTCCACACTGTGTTATCAGATCCGATGTGTGTGTTCGCGCAGATCTTCCGTTTTCAGGAATATATCTGCATTGGTGTCTATGGCAATGACGTTGCGTTGCTAGGCACACGCCAAAAACAACAACCGCAACATGGAGGGTTTGCAATAGAGATGTTGACTTATTTAAATTGTATGTACATGTTCAACATGTTTCCTATAACAACGTCTGGCAATGTTGTACGTGGCGTGAGAAAGTCACAAACCACGCAAAACCCGGTCAGATCGTTCAGGCTGAGACCGGAAGATTTCAAACCATATATGAATGTAGCTAGAAAGTAAACGGATTTGTAAAGATCGTATTTCATGTGATTTTTAACTGTTCACACTTTCTAAATCTGACCGGATTTGCATAAAAAATCGGATTTGGACTGACAGCCTGTCTAAGTTACGTTAGTTGTCTCCCCAGAACTGCAGTCTGAAGTGTAACGTTAACTAACCGGCCATTTTCAAAGCAAACTTACTGAAGTCTCACTTGTACAAACGGCTGGGGAGTCTCTGTCTTGATCGGGGTGAAAGAGGGAGAAATAAAGAGACACAGATATATTTGGTGTAGTAATGGGATTTATGGCTCTTTGAGGGGATCCGTTCCTTTCAAAGAGCCGTTCAAAAGAACGGCTCTTTTGGCTCTTTTTAAATATTTAGTCAGTTTTAAGAAGCCAGCTTGGGGGCATCTCAGTTTATCCTGGAAATAATCACTGGGAGGAATGATGAGGTGAGATTTGTAGTCAAATAATTAAAACTCAGATATCACACACCAATATCTGAGTTTGAATTATTCTGAAATATTGATTATTACCTCATTTGTCATGTGTGGACTAGATTTCAAAGGGTTGCACAACATCCCTCTGCTTAGAAAGTGACATCACTATTTTGGATTTACCTTTAGTACAAAGTGTGTGTATGTGTAAAGCTATGTTGACTTATGTTATTCATACAATACCTACTCACAAATAAACATCAAAAACAAAGCCGGCTGCAATGAATTTCTGTGCAAAACAGCTTTTACTACAAACACTTCCACACAAGAACATTGTTATCACACAAGAACATTTTGATAAAAAATAATTTAAAGTTGTAAATATATACTGTAGATACAATATATATATTTTTTTTAACTGGAGTAACCATGTGACGGCAGCGTGCACAAGTCATTGGCTCCGCTCCTACCCAATGACAGAGGCACGTAGGGTTTTTTCCCACTGGAGTACTGACGTAAAGGATGCGCGCGCGTGCACAACTATCATCATGCTGTTAGCAGTAGCACCCCTGCGCTGAGTGCGCCCCTTCCCCTATAACTGAGGAGCTAATTTGTGTGCATCTGTGTGAAACACGCATAGGAAAAAAAGAACGACAGAAAGAACGGCTCCCATCGTTCATGTTTATGAGCCGTTCAAAAGAATCGGTTCGTTCGCGAACGTCACAACTCTAATTTGGTGCATGACCTGGAAGATTTACACATGGTTAGTCTACGTGTCGCGAGACAGAGAAAATGTCATCTGTGAAAAAGTTTCGGCTCGTTTAAGGGTGCACAACATATCGGTATAAATCTATATGTTATAAAATACATAGTAAATGAGATGAAATACTTACTTTCGGCGTTTCCCTGTTAAAAAGCAACTTCTCGTCTGCTCCGCTCCTCGAGTCAAAGAAAAAGTCTCTGAGAAAAGTTAAGGCGCGCACACAGCACATAAATATCTATGTTATAAAATAAAAATCAGATAAAAGAAAAAACACTTAATTTCGGTGTTTTCCGTCCTCGTAGGATCCGCATCGCGAGTCAAAGAAAATGGCGTCGCTTGTTAGAGACACTGGTAACGTCACTGTGTGAAGCCCCGCCTTCTTTAATCATCTGACATTGATGAGCGCGTTGCTAATGTTACACTTGTTTTATAGTCTATGGTTGTACAGTATCAGTATAGTTTTATTGAATGCCATGTCAGCATCTGCGGCTATCTTCATGGCAAAAACTGAATTACAAAAGTTACTTAACATACAATAAAATAAAAACCAAGCAAACTGAAAAATAAATAAATAAATACAGCAATTAATATTATACAGGCATTTTACCATTAACATGTAATACAAATTGTAAAACCTCATCTGGTAAAATTTTACTAAATAAGTCTTTAAGTGAGCTTACTTGCTAATGTTACACAAACTGCCCATGTTCCCGTTCACCATCAGACAGCTTCCGTCTAACTATCAAGCCCCGCCCACATGTGACGGGATTGGTCACGTTTGTGATGCGGGAAACAGGGGCGTTTTTGAGACTGTCTTTGGTTCACTGCAGTTTTAAGGAGAAAATACTAAGCAATGCTGTCGACTTACGCTTTAAGACAAACCATGTGTAAATTCATATTAAAAACACCACATAAACAAATACTTAATTTTCACCACAGGGGGGCTTTAAATCACTGAAGTATTTAGATAATTCCACTGTGGTGATTTAGTCTTGCAAGAACAACTAATTAAGTGCAAATACCCCAGGTGCATCCTGTTAAGACCAGTACATATAATTAACTTGATGTAATTAATTATGACTAATAAATAATTGATATAAGACCAACTGCATCTGGATGTACAACCAAAACTAAAAATGGCGTCAATTGCAGGTAAGATATTTTCATACATTTGAAGAACCATTTCATAGGTTAATATATTCCTTTATAAATGTCTCGCTTCAGGAAAACCTGAAGACACTAATGCCCAGGAAGATGATCTACACACAAATCAGGTAAATTGTATGTTTTTGCATTTATGTTTGAAAACCACATGTATTTAATTCTTTTTTGAAACAGTGTCCTTCTGAGAGAAACCTGGAGGCTCTTGATGCCCAAATCTCTGAGAGAAAGGAGCAGATCTGGCTCTGCGACGCGATCATGAACGACCTGCTGCAAATCCAGAACATCGTCGCTGTGGGTTTAATACGGTTTTATAAAGTTGCTTTTAAAAGGCTTTTCAACTCTACTTATTCAAGTTTTTATTTTGGTAGGAAAAAGGCCTTGAGAACACATATCCAGGACCAGATAACTGAGCAGATTATGATTTGTTATATGCGTGTGTGTGTGTCTGTTTATAAATAAAATCTTGATGTGAAAGTGTTGGGATGGAATGATTTCTTTCTGAAACAAGAAATAATGTAAACAATCACACAGGGTTTTACTGGTATTGTATTGCTTTTTGATTCAAAAAGTTATTACTTTGCCATAATACTTTATACAAAACAAGCATATGAGAAAAAATTTCACATTATACATTCTTTAAAAATACAGATCTTTACAGTTTCCTCACACTCTGGGTATCAAAAGCAGTCATTGTGGAAGCATTTGTGACTCGACTAACATGCCGGACCAGAAGATCAGAATTTCTGAATAAATATCTATGAAAAGCAACTGTTTAATAAGCTATTTTTGTTGCACTGAAGGACCAAATCATAAGTTAATGCCTTCAGAAGACCCACGTGTGAATGAAAGCGTAATGATGATGATGATGATGATGATGGCACCTGACGAAGGTGGAATGATTCAACATGAAAAACAAAAAAAGCTGATCTTGAAGGTCAAGCAAGTAGTTTTTCACAACTATTTTTCCAACATTAAAACAAATGCATGATTTTTATGTCATGTGAGTGTCAAAGAAATTACATAAAGCAGCAAAAGTTCTCAACAGGAATATATATATATATATATATATATATGTATGTATATATAAACATTGCAATGCCCAGATACAAAACAAAACAACAGATTAAGTCACATCAAACATAACTGTACACAACAACATTTTGATGGTTTAAGAAAAAAAGGCTTTTAAATGTGAAATATTCAATGCAACAGGACAGTTTCACTCTATGATGACTTGCATATGCTAAATATGAACGCTGACACGTGATATTTTGCGTGTGAACATGTACAGATGGAGTGGTTTGATGCTCTGTGACACATTGCATAGTTGTTTTTGTTAGTTGATGAATAAAAATTGGCTTCAGTCGAAATTAATCTTTCATCCTGTAAATTAACTAGTCCTATATGAAATGTCAACAAACAATAAGGTCAGAAAGCATGTGCATTATTATTATTATTATTATTATTAAGGTACGGTTGATCATGTTTATCGGCTGGATAAGTGCCGGTCATTAGGGAAAAAACTGTTGTTCAAACTATAATGTTCCAGTAATAAGTTTGCACAGTTCATGGATAAGAAGAAAATGTAGTGGATAAATAAAGCACCGGATCGACACTGAGGGAGCGACGCACAAGTTTTCGCTCAGCGACGACTCGCGCTGTTGTTTGGCACTGGACAGGAAAGGCTCAGTGTTTCTCCGCCGGGATCGGAGGCGGGAGGAATGAAAGAGCGAGCTGGAGTTGTAAGGCAGTTCTCGAATAACAGGGTCTGTGGAGAACTACACACTACACACAGCTGACAGCGCAGGCAGTGCAGAGGCTCGTCTCTCGTCTCACACACACACACTCCTGTACAAAAATACAAATACAATCTAATGGCTGAAACATTTATCATTTCAAATCTACTATATATTTACATTACAGTCAGCTAGAGTCTTTACAGCAGTGGTTTATAAGAGAGGGGCGAACGAGCGCAGGCTGAACTGTGGCCGGGGAGTGCACTACACACATACACACACACACACACACACACACACACACACGCTCGCTCGCACACTCACTCACTCATTCACTGACTGACTGACTCACACACTCGCTCGCTCGCTCACAGACTCCTGACTCGCTCACTGACTCACTCACTGACTCGCTCACTCACTGACTCGCTCACTGGCTCGCTCACTGACTCGCTCACTGACTCGCTCACTGACTCGCTCGTTGACTCGCTCACTGATTCGCTCACTCACTCACTGACTCACTCACTGACTCACTCACTGACTCACTGACTCGCTCACTGACTCGCTCACTGATTCGCTCACTCACTCACTGACTCACTCACTGGCTCACTGACTCGCTCACTGACTCGCTCACTGACTCGCTCACTGACTCGCTCACTGACTCGCTCACTGACTCGCTCACTGACTCGCTCACTGACTCACTCACTGACTCACTCACTGACTCACTCACTGACTCACCCACTGACTCACTCACTCACTGACTCACTCACTCACTCACTCACTGACTCACTGACTCACTCACTGACTCACTCACTCACTGACTCACTCACTGACTCACTCACTCACTCACTGACTCACTCACTGACTCACTCACTGACTCACTGACTCACTCACTGACTCACTCACTGACTCACTCACTCACTCACTGACTCACTCACTGACTCACTCACTCACTCACTGACTCACTCACTGACTCACTCACTGACTCACTCACTGACTCACTCACTGACTCACTCACTGACTCACTCACTGACTCACTCACTGACTCACTCACTGACTCACTCACTGACTCACTCACTGACTCACTCACTCACTCACTGACTCACTCACTGACTCTCACACACTCTCACACACTCTCACACACACTGCTGCTTGCTCTTCTGAATCCCTGAGCGGGCCACAACATAGACTCGTGGGGTTTTCAGGAAAGGAAAGTGCAGGGTGACGCGACGAGACGCAGAAACACTGCGATCTGTAACAACCAATGAGAGAGAAGAAAGAAAACCCAAGCACACGCCCGTCACAAAGGCAAGATGACAGTGTCTGATCCCATCACAGAGTTTCAAGAGCTCATATTTCATCCAAAAATCAAGAGGACATTTTTTTTTGCATAAATAAAAATTAAGATTAAAATCAGTCTAAATTCAATTCAGTTTAATTTTTAAAAAAATGTTTACATTACCATGATGAGAATCGCAGATGAAATGGTCATTAATAGCCATAATATTCAAAGTGGTTCTAAAATTGGGTTAATTTCTTTATGCAAAAAAAAACATATCTTTCTTTTGATTATGGGAAATATGACCCGAATAATTTCTAGACGGGCTTCGTGAGATCCACTTAAAGTATCTTGCTCCACCCAGTTGGGGAGCGAAAATTGATTGAGAATGTGGGAAAGAGAGCTACATTAATCCAACAATTAAGTATTTTAATAAATTAACATATATAAAATTAAATACTAAGTTATAGGCAGCCAAAACAAACCTCGAAATTACATTTAAAAGGCAGGGAAATGTTCATCGCAGTTCATCCAGACTGACAAACCGCAAAATAAAACATCTCAAAAATCACATTATCATGACCACTGCAGCCTTTCCAATAAATTACACATAAAATACTTCAATGTTTCAATGTGCAGGACTTCGTGTAGAGGACTTCAAACCATGATGGAGGCCTTACTGTTGAAGTCTCATATATATATATATATCCCATCGATCTAGTGGATTTCAAGTTTAAACTTAAGTACAGCGAGTACGCCTCTAGTTTTGTACGGTGAATCTCTATAAGCAAATGTCAAATAGTAATAATTCAGCGGGGTTAAACGCTAATGAGGCTCAAAGCTAATCAGGGCTGCACGATTAATCACAGTGAAACCGCACACGATCTGGCAAAGGCTGCGATTATATAATGCACAGTTTGTGTAGCGGCTGATCGTAGTAAATGCTTCTCCATCTGAACACCAGAGGGCGTCTCACACACACACACACACACACACACACACCACATATCCCTCTGAACACCAGAGGGCGTCACACACACACACACACACACCAAATATCCCTCTGAACACCAGAGGGCGTCTCACACACACACACACACACACACACACCAAATATCCCTCTGAACACCAGAGGGCATCACACACACACACACACACCAAATATCCCCCGCAGAAGTACGCTAACGCACATCACTCCAGGAAACCCCTGTGGGCTTCATAGTATCGCTGTATCTGAATAAACAGAAGATTGAAACGCTTCGACTGATTAAACACGACTAATAAACACACGACTGCCTTATTCTGTGTGAGAAGCGCATCATCTCACAGGAGGACGAGCTCAGCTGTGCTTATGAAGGGAGTTTGGAGTAAAAGCGTGTTATTAAATGTTGTCTTCTGTTGGACAGGAGGTTCATAAATGCGTCTCATGTCTGGAAAGATGTTTGACGCGTGTTGCTTTTTCAAATGCACGTTATAAGCGACTGAAACTCGCAGTGCTTTCAGAGTGAGCCGCGTTTACTGAGCCGTGCGTCACTGACAAGCTGCACATAACTAACAATCACAGCCTTTGCCATTTCAAAATCACAAATAGCCAACTCGATTTAAGTGCGATTACATGTAAATGTCGATTATTCGTGCAGCCCTAAGCATAATGAGAAGCTACTCTGCCTGGTGCCCTAAACTGCTCTGCCTGCCTTTAAAGTGCACCATACACCACTGGTTTGGATGGTGTGTGTGAGATACGCATCTGTACACGGTACAGATGAACCTCTAGGGGGCGCCGCTGGGGAACTGGTCCAGCAGGGCCTCGATGTTGGCCGTGGTCTCCGGGCTGAGCAGGTCCAGGCCGTCGGCGGGGGGGTCAGGGGTCACGGGATCGGGGGGCGGCTCTGATGGAGGATCCTCAGGGAGAGATGGAGGAGCAGGAGGAGGTGATGTGGTCTTGGTCTTGTCCACTGAGGAGACGGTGCTCTTGTCTTTAGCCGAGTCTCTGCAGGCACACTGACACTGGCAGGACTCCTCCTGCTTTATGATGATCACCGGCAGGCTCAGGCCGATCTGCTGCACTGCGTTCCCTGAAACACACACACAACTAGCTGTGATAATACACATCACCATGGAAGCAGGGCTTGCTTGACATTAACACCAATGCGAGTGGATTTCAGCGTTGGCGTGTATCGCAGTCGCTCCTACTAGCCACTTTGGCGGTTTGAATTTTATATAATATACATTTTTCAACTGTAGTCTTTTAAAAAGGCATCTGAGATAATAAACTAAATAATAAACGATACATATTGATACTGAAATATCTGAAACTCTTCCGCAGAATAGGCACAAAAGATACCAGCTCTCGCTCTCTAATCTCTCCGACAGCGAGTGACACACCAACTCTTTACTCACTCGTTTGATTTGCTCCGGATGAATATTGTTGGTGGTACAGGGCTGAATTCTGGCGAGGGATTGCTCGTATTGAGCACAATTTTACTCATTCCCGCAGATTTTGTGCTCACACCCAAAGTGCGTGCACATAAAGTATATTGGCTATATAACACAGTATAATGGGTCCGTGCATCAGGTCTTAAAGTGACAGTAGCCTAATATACCGGCTGCCAAATTATGAGATGCTATTAAAAATATCTTGATGGTAGTTATTCCCCCATGGTATCGGTGTCCAAATTGTGGCCAGTGAAAATGCTGAGTGCTAGTAACTTTGGAAAACCACTCGCCACAGTGGCTGGTGAGCAAAAAAGTTAATGTATGGAAGCAAAATAATTTAAAGGTGACATATTATGTCCCTTTTTCACAAGATGTAGTATAAATCTCTGGTGTCCCCAGAATGTCACTGTGAAATTTCAGCTCAAAATTCCCCCCAGATAATTTATTAATTTATTATTAGTAATATTTATATTAAAGGTGCACTATGCAGGAATTCCGTTTTTGTCAAACAGCGACCCCTAGAGTTGCTGTGGAGTACTTGTACTGTCGTAAATAGCACTCACGCAGAGATGGCTCTGCACTCACGGCCTGATCCCCTCGCCCTGTACACCGGTACCTGTTCAGTAGGATGGACGCTGTAACGAGCTGAAATAAGGTGTGGCCCCTTTAAGAGCTGCGCGCGCCCTGTTTAACTGTCGGCAGTCTGTATTGTATGTGCGCCGGGTTATTTCTGTTTGATGCTTATTTTATCAGAATTTTATGAGATCTTTTTTGCCGTAAAGCAATTCGTTACATCGCGAGACCTGATATCACGTGACACTCCCTGATGATGCGGCCGGCGGCCCGTCGGCTCAAAGTTGCAAGTGTGTTTTTTCCGCTCACATGCGATAGGGGGGTGCGACACGACCACCATTCAACCCGAAAAGAGTAATATAACCATTCCAATGACTCCGAAGCTGTTCGGTTGAGGTAAAAAAGTTACTTAGTTCACCTTTAAACGCGCTATTTTTGTGTGTGTCCCTTTAAATGCAAATGAGCTGATGCCCCGCCTCAGTTCAGAAGAGGGCGGAGCCTTTACACAAGCTTCAGAAACTCCAGCAATAACAACACAGGCCAATCACTCATCACTCATCAAAAATTCAGAAATACAAACACAACCAGCTGTGACAATCCGCATTACATTCTGTTATCGGGCTGCACCATGGTGACCCTTGGCCAATAATCGGTATTAAAGCTATTATTTTCACTATCGGCCATCGGCAGATTAAAAACAGCCGATGATCAGGGCCGATTATATCCTGTCAATCAAAAGGGTGCGGAAAAACGTGAAATGGACAAATAAACACAACAGAACGAAAATACACATTAAACAGTGTTTTAAGGTTTTCATGAAGATGCACTAGCAGAGATATTCAGATCAATAATATTTTTTTTTATAATCAATCAAATGCACAATAACTGCATATAACACCGCATAGTCTTACTGTACACATTAAATATAGATGAATCATTATTAAAGATTTATTTTGTCATTTGTTGTTTGATTATCATTCATGACAGACTGCAGCATATATTAGGCTGCTGTCACTTTAAGAGCTGCACGGAGCTAATATACTGTTACACGCGTCTTCTTTCTCAACTGTGTATATGTTTACTTAAGACAAAACCCCCTGTGTTTACATGAATACTCTGCTATTTTTTGTGTGTATGCATTTAGCAGTGTATCCGAAGCCCTTTTGCGTATCCGGTTCGGCTCTGACTTCGGCTCGCGCACAGAAAGCCGCCAGGGGAACAGCGTCCCGTTTGCGCCTTAATGCACTGTTAATAACACTGTTTAAAATCAAACACGTCCCGCAGTTTAGCATCAGCAGACTGCATTTTACAACACTCACTTATTAGGGTGATTTGCATGTTAAAGGTGCAGTATGCGAGATTGACAACTAGTGGTTGAAATGGGTACTGCAGTCCAAATTAAAAATATCGGAGAGAGTTGTTTCCCCGCCTCCTCAGACTCGAGGCTCACACGGGTTGCCAGATTGAGGACACGCAAAAGGAACGAGCGCAATTGACAATGGAATGCGAGGAGACTTTGCGAGGAGAATTCGGTATGCGAGGAGACTACCAACTGGCAACCTGTGGTGGTGAAACACTACTGGGTAAATTGGCAGTGTCTGATATCACAGACCAAAACAAAAACAGACATTGCAACACGGAACACACATTTCAAAGTAAAATAACTGGCTGTAGAAGTTTTTTTTTAGAGAAACGAATGTCAACTCAGCATGTTTCCTAAATATCTGCAAACATATGGTGTTTTTATGCTTTAGTACAGTATAAAACTTACATAGAGCACCTTTAAGTTTGGGGCTTTTAAGGAGGAACGAAAAGCACACCGCTGTGAAGGAAAGGAACAATAACCATTTTACCTCGATTATCTTGTTTTCATAATCATTGGAAGTCAAAATCGAAAATCAATTATGATTAATTGCACAGCCCTAGTTTCGGCTAAAACTGCTCTAGTAAAGGTTGTCAATGACCTTTTACTCCTCTGGTGATTCGGGAAATCTCTCCAATCTCTTATTACTTGACCTCAGCTCAGCTTTTGACCTTTCAGAGATTGTCATCTCAGGTGTGGCATTATCCTGGTTCTCTTCATATCTCAAGGATAGGCAGTACTACATCTCAATGACAATTACAAATCCCCCCACAGTATCACTCATACAGGGTGTTCCCCAGGGTTCAGTTCTCGGTCCGTTATTATTCACCATCTACATTTTGCCTCTTGGATAGATTAATCGTCGTAATTGTTTTTATCGCTGCACTGCTGACGATATTCAAATATACCCAGCTTGCCAGTCAGAGTATATCCGCCAGACTGGCTCGTTATCCTAATGTGTTAATGAATGGAAAGAGAGAGCGTGTGCACGTGGTTGCCAGGTTGGGAAGATTAAGCAGAAAATACAAATATTCAACAAAATATTCAATCATACCTGAATGTCCACCGACTGGTATGGCTGTTGTAAAAAAGACTTTCTCTACTTTTGGACCCTGAAAATAAAAACAGTAGTAATGTTAACCAAAAAAAAATGAGAAGAATAAATTTGTGGCATTAATTCAAACACTAACTTGGACAATAACTAAGATCACAAAAACATGTAAGAAAAGCTAAAAATATCGGAAATATAATCAGACACATTTCTGGCAAGATTAGCATCATTAATGAAAACAAAAATAGAATAATTCGGCTCTTTTAATTCCATCTTAATTGCAAGCATGTTTTAACGTTGCTACCGGGAACACATTGCTAGTATGTTTAAGCCATAGACTGTATAAAACAATGGGCGTAGTGTGCGTGACGTCACCCGTAGTGTTTCTGAAGAGCATTTTTGAAGCCCAATGTGGGCGGAGCCGGCCGTCGCCATCTTGGCAGCGTCACTCCCGGATAAACGTAAATGTGCAGCGAGGCAGATTAGCTGAGGTGACGTGACGCTAACACACAGCAGACAAACGGCTAGCAGTGACATCAGCGGCAATCCACCTGTCACTCAAGTGGCCACGCCCTTAATCATGCAGAACTTTAAGGCTTAATATAATTTACACGGATGAGTTATACAATAATTCACTGCCCTCACAGTTGCCATGAAGGGCAAAATTAGCTATATAGACCAAAACCACTTTTAACACCAGGCTGTAAACACATGTTTATTCTGATGTAAAGTTGGGCATTTTAACATGGGGGTCTATGGGAGTGAGTCTCTTCTGCAGCCGGCCTCTAGTGGCCAGTGGAGGAACTGCGGTTTAACTCACTTCAGTGTTGAATTCAAGAGAGAGACCGGAAGGTTGCCGCTTGGTCCCTAACATGTTTTGGACACTTCATGCACTTTCAACTGTTGCAGCTTTCCTTATGACATTAAAGTTGACTGATCAAAATCCTGCTTGTAAATGACAACGAAACCACAGATAAAAAACGTAAAGCTAAATTAGAATTGAGTTAAACCGCCGGACCTGTTGTTCTGGGTTCTGCTGCGCACTGGCGGCACTGCTGAGGATCCACTGCAGGTTCTGATCGGACATGACGATACTGGGCTGCAGACCGAGGGTGGGGGCGATGGTGATCGTAGGAGGAGGAGGAGGAGGAAGAGGAGGAGCCAAAGGCACTGTGTGTGTCACCTCCGCGGTCACGGAGGCGCTAGTCGCGGTCGACCCCGGCTGAGCCACGAAGAGCGGCGCGACTGAGGGAGCCGGTGGAGCGATGGGCACTTCTGGCGAGAGAGATGAGGTGGGCGGAGTCAGTGACGAGCTGCCGGCGGCAGGAGGCGGAGCCGGCTGTGAGGTGGGCGGAGTCTGAGCCTCAGGTGATGTGATGGGGGATGAAGAGGGCGGCGGGAACCCGTCTGAGGCTGACGGAGGACACGAGTCCAGGCCGAACACCTCGCCGGGGTGATCTGGAGACACAGAGGCGGGACACACGTCAGACTGAGGGACAGCACATGGGATGATCGGTCATTCCTACTATGCAGCACGTCACATGTTCCCTTCGTTAATATACATTTTTAATATGTTTCAACACATTGATATTGCTAGAATGTTGATACAATGCTTCTAATGTTTTTGCACATGGGTAGCATTTCGCTTGTTGCCAGAATGAAAACGTTTACCATATTTTAACATGTTTCTAGCATTTCTTAGCATTTTCTTAGTATGTTTTAACACACTGACAGTGCTAATATGTTGTTAAAATGTTTCTAACATGTTTTAGCATGTTGCTAACATGTTTAATATAACACATTGATATTGCTAGCATGTTTCAACATGTTGATACCATGTTTCTAATGTTTTTGCCATCGATGACATGTAACACTTGGTTACCATGTTCTAACATGTTTCTAACATTTCTTAGCATGTTGCTAACATGTTTTAACACATTGACATTTTTTAACACAGTGCTAACATGTTTCTAGCATGTTTTAACACACTGACAGTACTAACATGTTTTAAAAGCGTTTTAGCACATTGCTAACGTGTTTAATATGTTTTATACATCAATATCGCTAGCATGTTTCAACATGTTGATACCATGTTTCTTATATGTTTTTGTGGTTACCATGTTTTAGCACCTAGCTAACAAGTAATAACAATTGCTAGCACGGTTTAACATTAACGTTTCATCATATTGCTACTAAGATCCTATCATGTTTTACCATGTTGCTAACATGTTCTTAACAAGTTAACATGTTTTAACAGGCTGACAGTGCTAGCATGTTTTAACAATTTTAAAATGTTTCCAATTCTTTTAATTCATTAAAATTATTTTAGCACATTGCTTACATGTTTACTAGGTTTTAACACATTGATATTGCTAGCATGGTTCGACACGGTAACGATATCAATGTAAAACACGTTGATACCATGTTTCTAATATGCTTTTGCACACGGGTAGCATGTTTTACCATGTTACTAACATGTTTTAACAAATCAGTAGAACGTTTTAACAGGTTTAACACATTTCTAACATTTTTTAACATGTAGATAGCATGTTTTAACACATTGATAACATGTTTTCGCATGTTGCCAGAATGATTTCAACGAGTTTAAGATGTGGTTGGTTACCATGTTTTTAACATTTCTTAGCATGTTGCTAAAATGTTTTAAGACATTGACATGTTTTAACCCATTTCTAGCATGTTCTTAGTATGTTTTAACACACTGACAGTGCTATCATGTTTTAACACATTTATAATGTTTTAGCATGTTGCTACTAGGATTTAACACATTACTTACATGTTTTAACTAGTGCTGCTGTCAATTCAATTATAATAATAAAAAATGTAACGTTATGTAACGCTAGCCAAAGGTTGCTGCGTTAATTGCGTCAAATATATTTGTAACGCGTTAAAATGAAAAAAAAATTCATTGCAAAATAGCGTTAATTTTGACAGCACATATCTTAATCACGTTCCAAGCATGTTTTAGCACATGTGTAGTGAGGGGGGCGTGGTTTAGCGAGGTCTGTAACGGGAGAGCGGGGGTGGAGCTGAGCGGTAAGTAAGTAGGTCAAGTGCAAACTGACGATCACCTGTTTCTGATTGCAGTGATTGGCGTGGGGAGACCGGCTGGTGCGAGAGAACGAGTGAGAGAGAAGGACTGGGATCCCGTGTGCGAATGGACTGAGTCTCTGTGGAGAAAGACGTACTTTATTGAATGTGCTATAGTTTATCTATGGTGAAGGCGCTCGTGCGCAATTGTTATTTTTATGTTATAATAAAGTACACAAGACCCAGTCACACCGACCCCTTGTCTTCTTCCATTCCCATTATATTGAACCTTCAACTTTCCTACAACATGTCTAGAATGTTATGTGCACTGTAAATCCCTAAATGATTCACTTAATTAACGATAAAATGAAGAACGATGGACACTTCATTCACTCGACTGTCGCAGACTCCAATACTGAATGACGACAAAACCTTATAATATTCATAACTACACGGTAGAGTACATAGTACAAGTGCACAGCATATAGAGCGTAATTTGGGACTAGACATGTGCCGGCATTCGGTAATGCGTTAAATCGCGGTAATGAATATGCACGATATTGTTATCGCGGGCACTTCAAAATACCGTGAAAAATAATAGATTTGAATTTAGACTTTTAGAACACGCATTAGCTAATTTTCTATCAACCGCTTAAACACTGCGTATATGCTCCGCAAAACACGTGCGCACTCTGATGTAAACAATCCCCACATGTATAAGCACTGTGTGCACGCGGCGCAGAGCGCACTCTAGTCTAATGTAAACAATCATCACATGGAGTAGAAGCATGGCGGAAGGAGGAACTCTGCCGACGATTTACCCCCCGCAGGGCTGCCAACTCTCACGCATTCAACTTGAGACTCAAGCGCCTTTCAGACAGGACGCAGAATACTCGCGGGGACGTTTTGTTGCTGCGTCGACCAAAGCACGCCGGGGTCAAAGTTCAAAATAGTTCAACTTTTTATTTGCAAAATAGCAAATCGCGTTCCGCGTCCTGTCTGAACGGCGCTTTACGCAATTGACACTTTTCACACGCTCTCACGCAGAGAAAAGACTAGACCGACAGAGCAGGATACTTTTGATATGAACAAAAAATAAAAAATCAGCTCTTAGGTTCTGTCCATTGTGACAGATCGCTGCGCCTCAGTTCAAGTAAACCGATCATCTGTTACTTTTTATTTAAAGATACAGTACAACTTACCGAAAGGTTTATGCCTCATACAATGTCGACCAATCAGTGTTTTTCAACCACGGAAAGAGGTCAATAAAACTGCAGGATGACAGTTATGTCACAGAACGTTACATTTACCTCAGGAAAGCCATTTAATGACCAGCACTTTAGTTGTTTATTTTCTTAGTTGTTTCTTTTCTCAATTTTCTTGAGAAAAATTAACATGCAGACTGTAGCCTACCTAATATTTATCCAAGTGAGTCAATATTGAATTAAGATCAAAATCAAATCCAAGAATTTATTTGAATAAAACAATTATTTGTCACTAAACTTAATAAAATTCTGTATAGTTACCATATGTTTTGAAAATCACAATTACACATTGTGATACAAGTTGTTGTTTTTTTAGATACCCAGAATCCATCTGTTTCTCCTGTGCAGTTAAAATATCGTGATTATACAGTATACCGTGATTAAAGCTCAATCAATTAATTGCAGCATGAAAATTTGATACCGGCACATGCCTATTTGGGACACAACTATTGTTAACAACCAAGTTTTAGCACATTGGCAGCATTTTGTAGCACATTGCTATCATGTTTTCAACATATTGATATAACTTTGTTAACGTGTTTCTAGCATGTTTTAACACATTGATGACATTTTGCTAACAGTTTTCTGCCATGTTTTAACACATTGCGTATATGTTTCGAACTGTTTTTGTCCGAGCAAGTCTCTGAAGGTCTGGCATACACAAAAATAATAAAAATGAATAATTACCGCCCAAAGGACATGCTTAATAAAGGGGCGGGGCCTGGTTGAGTTAGTTAGTAGTGTGTTAAACTGACGGTTATGGTGGGACATTTCCCAAACACACTCGAAGCGCTCGACCAATCACAACACACTGATCCAGCCGACCAATCAGAGCACAGTGTGCTTTCAGGAGGAGGGGCTTCATAGAGACAGGAAGTAAACAGAGCGTTACTGACAGACTGGGAGGAGAGGAGCCGCAACAATGGAGAATATGAGGAAAATAATGAAAACCTGTTCTAAGCAGAGCCCAAAAACAACATCAACACTTTGAAAAAGGTCCTCTTTAGCACATGCTTATTCATTTTTAAAAGTTCAAAGCGTACTGCATAACAGAAGTGACTCGAGTGTCTTTGAACACAGTGAGCTCTAAAAGATCTTGCCTGTGGTTTTGGGGTCGTCCTGGCTGACACTGTTCTCAGGACTCTGGAACATCAGCTCAAAGATTCGTATGGGGGTGACGCTGTTCAGATCCAAACCCTGAGACTGAGACATGAACATGTGCTGAGATGCACTCTATGTATCTGGGAGACGACTGGAAAAAAAAGCTCTGTGTAAAAAATGAGGGCGCAAACTCACATTGTGGTTCTCCTGGAGCTCAGAGTCAGTGGAAATGAGGCTCAAATCACTGAGGCACAGCGAGTGATTCGCATCCTGCGGTTGAACAAGTACAACAGGACCAATTAAGTCCACGGTCACACAGTGTTGGTGTAATAAAGGGCAGTGAGTGTGTGAGTGAGCACCTCTGACAGCGGATGAGCGCTCACGGTGAACGCCGGGCCTTTGTCGTGACCCCGGATGTGGCTCTTCAGGCTGTACTGAGAGCTGAAGGTCTTCTCACACCCGTCGCTCGGACAGAAGAACGGCTTCTCTCCTGGAACAGGGAAAGAGAGAGTACCAGAAGAAATTAGCGATGCAATGATATGAACATTTTGGCCGATAACCGATAATTCTTTCAATTTGAAAGCCGATAACCGATATATTGGCCGATAAATCAAAATCCAAATTTTTTTGTGTTCAATGTCCCAAACACACAATTATAATGTTCTCATTATAATTTTATGTAGCCGATATGACACGCACTTTATTGTATTTTCCTTTTTTCAAGTTTTTCTGATTATAATTCAAGAAATTCAAAGCCATCATGTTGAACAGTGCGCATCTGAAGTGTCTCAGCTGAAGGAATAATCCATTATTTATCGGCTTTAATATATCGGCCAAAATTTTTTATCAGGCCGATAACGATAACATTAAAAATGACCATATTTTGGCGATCGGTCGGACAGACGAACGGCTTCTCTCCTGGAACAGGGAAAGAGACGGTAGAGGAAGAAATTAAGGATGCACCGATATGAACATTTTGGCCGATACCGATAACCGATAATTCTTGATATTTGAAAGCCAATAACCGATATATTGGCCGATAAATCTAAATACAATTTTTTTTTTTTTTTTTTTGAGAGCCTGATTACAAAAACAGAAGTCTCATCATTAAAAGCCATGTCCCAAACACAGAATTATAATGATGTTCTCATGATAATTGTATGTAGCCGATATGACAGATTGGCACTGCACATGTTGCACTTAAAATAAAAATAAAATTCCAGGACTGTCAAGGACTTTTCAAGCACTACTTTTTTTGGTTTTGCAGGATTACAATCAGAGATCTCACTTATTAAACAATATCTTTATTATCTTTCAAATTCTAAAAAAGGTAAATAGATAAATAAGCCAATACAACAAAATGGTACAATAAAGTGCGGCAGATGCAATAACAGTGGAAACTTTAACCATTGAAAGGATACTATGACAAAGATATCGCTTTCTTATTCAAACTCATGAATATATGATTGACCTGAAGAATGAAAGCTGTATCATATACTTGGGTATTTATGAGCAATATCACACTCATAGCCATGCGAAACGCCTCTATATCTATATCAGACGGGCTCCAGCGTTAATATTGCATGAAAAGATTGTTTTATCGATACAATTAAGCACTAATTTCACATATATTGTCATTGAATAATTCAAGTACCTTTTAATAAATGTCTGTTTTAAAGGGTTTTCCGGGACATACATTTTAAAAAGTCAAATTTAAACACTTTAAGCACCTTGTATGAACCCTGCACTTTACTGTATTTTCCTTTTTTCCAAGTAATTCTGATCATATTTCAAGCAATTCATAACCATCATGTTGAACAGTGCGCATCTGAAGCGTCTAACCTGAAGGAATAATCCATTATTTATCCGATTTAATATATCGGCTACATTTTCAGGCTGATAATACTAACATTAAAACGAACATATTATCGGCCGATACCGATATGGTGGCTTATATCGTGCATCCCAAGAAGAAATGGAGATTCTCTAATCTAAATAAAATTGTCATTTCAGCACAACAATTGTTTGTTGCAAACAAAGCCAGAATCAATTACATAAGTACTGACTGAGGTGAATTTGAACAGACAAAAAGTGGCGTTTAAATTGAAATATTGCTAATATCAAAGTTATTCTTACGTTTACTTTATAAAAATCAGTAAAGATTTCACAGCAAATAGAAATGTGCGCATTTTTTTTTCTGTGTTGCGTTTATTTTGCCTGTTTTGAGCCGACAGACTGACAGTGTCTTACCAGTGTGTGTCCGCACATGTGTTTTCAGGTGATGACTAGCAGCGAAAGCCTTACCACAGCCATCATGGTCACACCTGCACACACAAACACAATACTAGCCTATAATAGTGCATCGATCTTTGCTAATATCCACACACACCGCGTCCCTGATTTGGCACCAGGGCTGGGTATCGAGCTCAATAGTGTTCAGGCACCGACCGAACTGCCACGACACCATCGAGTATCAAAACACGTCTTGTCGTTCGGTACCAAACTTCAGTGAGCCAATAAGCATGCAGCTTGTGATGTGCACAAATCAAGTGCTGGTGATCAAGGACTAACGCTAGTTTGTCGGCTTGATGGCAACAGAGCCGCTCATTAACATGCAGGATTCATATTTAAATAGTCCCTTTGCAGTTTAATATTGTCACTTTGACAACATTTTTCATTTGAGAGAAACTATGATGTCATCACGGATGAAGCTCTACACGGCAACCCGTCACAATACAAGTTTGGCTTATCTTAAAGAAACTCCGATAGGAATATATTACTCTTGTACAGTGTATTGTACAGTAACTACTACTACTGCTAATAATACAATTATTATTAAAGCAAATTTTCTTCAATGTTATCATTTTAACAGTAAAGCTCTGTTGTGTAGCACTTGTTTGCCGAAAATTAAAGGGCTGGTTTAATTTACATTTGAATAAATGATCAAGTAATGTTTTATGCCTTCATTTGATTACCAGTGAACATAGAATAAAAAATAAAATAAAAAAAACAACAACAACATTTCATATGCCCTATTAATTGCATAGCCTACAAATGAATAAATTCAGTTGTTTTTATGAATTCAATTAATTAGATATGTTTTTGAAATTAAACCATTAAAATGGAATATAGAGAAAATAAAACAGAAAGCAAAGAACTGGGTAAAAAAAATAAAAATGTTGTAATTTTTTGTTAAACTGTTAATAAATTGCTGTCAAGTTTCATGACTTCAATTGATTACACATGCTTTTCAACAATACAATTTTATTTATCCATCCAGAAGAATGAACACCAGGAACAAGCCTCTGCTATTACATTATCTGCTCATATTGGTATCGGAAAAAGTATCGTTCAGGAACCGGCATTGATATCGAACATTTTTGAACGATACCCAGCAATATTTAGTGTTCCAGCTCGACTCTCAGCGCCAGTGAATATTGCAGTGGATCAGTCAACATGTTGTACATGAGTAATGTTGTAAAGCACTCCTGAACTAAAAGTGGTGTGTGAATGAACCGTGACCTGAAGGGTTTTTCCCCCGTGTGTGTGCGGATGTGTTTCCTCAGGTCACTCAGCGTGGTGAAGTACTTGGTGCATCCCTCGGATTCACAGTTAAACGTCTTCCCCGTGTGCAGACGCTGGTGTGCTTTCAGTCTGATGAGAGACAAACACAATAACCATACGCTGATCAGCAGAAGCCTTTATGTGGATGTGTGTCTCTACACATGATCCGTAGCTCCCGCCATCCAATAATCACAATAACCTTTGTATGGAAGTAAAACAATGCCAAACGTTTCTGAAACAAAAAAAGGCCTGTTAAATTGCAAAATACGCATTGCATTAACCATGCTTGCATTTTAATGCATTGTATTTTTAGGGCTGAAATTTAACATGGTTGAATATTTAAGCTGTGAATATTTCAATTCAAAACATTTTAAACACATTTTCATTATTAAAAATTCAATAATCCATATTCCCCTTTCATATTTCACTTCCAAAATATTGTTTAAAAATACAACCTATAATATTACCTGGCTGTAGTGCAGTTTCAGAAACATTTGGCATTATCTTACTTCCATATCTTTGTGCTTTGATACTTTTGAAATGAAACAAAGTCTTAACTTTCAAATTCGGTCAATTTCATTACGAAATTCAATCAATAAATGCAGTTTCTGTGCTCTTGACGGATCGCTGTCGCGGCGTGGGCATTTTGCTAAATATATGCACTATATTACATATTCCCTATATTTTGTTTAACCCTCTGAGGTCGGCTATCGCGCCGGCGCGATAGTCTCGCTTTTTTCTTATCAGTGCAAAAGAAACTCAAAATACTCTGTTGATTTTGATCTAACATATTAAGTGTTGTACATCATTAGATCCTGATAAGTGTCTTTTTTTTGTGGATACTCACAATAAAAACAAAGTGTTGTGCTTTTCGCCAAATAAAGAAAAACAAACATGATGCGCGTTCTGCCTTCTCTCTGTCAGTGAAGTCCATTCTGAAACGCGTCCTAAGATTATTTTTAATTCCGCGAATACTTGTCATACAGGCACGAGTGTTTTTCCATAATGAAGCTTGAACTCTCTTCTTTTAAATGAATGAATTTATATAAAAAAACAAATATTCTCAGCTTATGTAATCTGTATGAAAAGTGAGAGATGTCAGTATTTTTCTTTCCAGCTCATTATACCTAATTACGCGTTAATGTGCCACGCCCACGGAGAGCGCGCGCTATTCAAACGCAAATGATCTTAGACGAGCCGTTCAAACATGCCAACGCCCACCAGCTAGATTATAAAACACATCGTGTTTAGTAAGTATCTTGTACAGCTGTGTACACAGCGTATCCTTTCGCTGTGAGGAATATCTAACCCTGGAAAATGTACCAGAAGTGCTGGTAGTTTCATTTCGAGGAGCAACGGATCCAGCTGATGTAGTAAGTCATTTATTCTAGTGCTTTGTTCTAATCGCGATATTGAATTTGTCGGACTGTAAACCGCAAAAAGACTGTTTAAATATGAATTGCGTGTCTGTGTGTAGGCTAAATGATGAGTGAACGGCAAAGGCGCGCGCGCTTTGTTTACTACAGTTATACAGCGCGTGTCTGTGCCTTGTTCATTCACTCTCGCACCTACATTAGTAAACGTTATGTTTACATGAACAACACATACAAACTATATTGCTATAGCCTACTAAGATGAGTAAAAATAGACTGAAATATGTTGAAATAAAATGTCTGAATAAGCAACATGCTGCAAATTCACATGTATATACTAATATATCATACACAATATATTACAGACTAAATATGAATGTTTAGACACGATTTTGTGATTAGTTTTGGATAGATTATAAAGTTTTGACTGTAAAAAAAGACTACTGTCACATTAAATAGGTACGCTTTTGTTCACCAATTTCTGCTCATAGTTAAATATACTATAGTATGATGTTTTGTCAAAAATAAAGTAGGTATATTGAATTATCAACTAAGATGTTATTATAGTGTTTGTTCCAATATTCAAACTAATGAATCCTTACCTTTTTTTAATACGTATGATAAAATGTATACTTTTTACAAAGAAATACACTTAAAATATTGTTAAAATTGTAATTGTTGTTGTAATTGTAACCTATTTGTAATTGGTTACAATTTCTAATTGTAAAATATGTATAGGCTATATAGATAATTTCTTTTGTCCTTGCATTCTTTGGGATCCTGTGACACACCTGTGTGAAAGGGCTAATTAATATGCAGCTCATTATGCGGTACATTATCCGGCCTTTGTCTTCTCAGGTGTGAACACGCCTCCACGCATATTGCCTTTCCAAACCAAAGGCCTCTAATAAAATGTAAATCAGTGTATGTGCTTGTGTGAATGATTAGGCAGGATGATTTTCAGATCATTTTGAAGCAAAAATTCTAGGCAACAACACTCATTAGTCAAAAGTCTTGTGGACACATATTTAGTATGTGTTTTGTGGCCTTATTTCAGACACTTTAAGTTTTAGTTTTTTCAATAACCATGCATAAGCAATATTCTCTCAAAAATACAAACATGTTTCATAATTGTTGCTGAGAAATTACGGTAGCCCAGTTTGTGCTATATTGAGTGAATTTACACCTTTGCCATTAACATGTTTATAAATAACTGAAAAAAGCACAAATGTCAGAGCATGTCAGAACACCTCAAGGACCCCAAAAACCCTTAGACCTCAGAGGGTTAACCTGTTAGTGATGTCTTATTAATTGTATTGTTTGAATAAATTTGTTATGAAAACAAGATATGAGAGCCACCGTTTAAATTACATTTCAACAATGAATTGTAGTAGAAACATTATTATATCATTAAATATAAAACTTACATTGCCAGATGTAACTAACGAGTGTTGCTGTAATGAGTTTAGGAGTGTTGATTATATCTAAATATAAATAGCAATTGAATTTAATACTTTGAACTTGTGCCGACGGACAGGGTTCACGGTACAGTTTACAGCATTAGTTGCAGCATTTTTGTCCTTAAAGTTGATCATTTATCCCTCAAAACTCATCTCTGATCACCAAAATGACATTTAATTGTGTTTTCCTTGCAAAAAAATTCTTCATGCCTTAAAATATCTTGATTGTAACTCGACACTCTCGCCTCATTTAGTATGCGTGGTTCTATGAATATGCAAATGAGCCCCGCCTCCACTCACTCACTCAGCTCAGAGATCCAGTGGTTGACGATCACACGTTGGTCTGATTGGTTACAAGGTCGTTTGTAACGTCAGAAACACCAGCGATTTCACACCGTGTTTTTGAGACTGTCTTTGGTTCACTGCAGTTTTAAGGAGGAAATACTCAGCAATGCTGTCGACTGAAGAACTTATGTAGCCGGTCGATTTAGACACTTGAGTTTAGTTTTATATATTTTTTTATGTGCAAAAAGAAATGTTGTTTAAACTGTTAACTTCAGCAAAACTTGTGTTCAATTTACTATTTTCAATAGTTCCAATCGGGAGTTCCGGCAAATTGTTGTATGTGGGGCTTTAATTAGTGAGACACCCGAAGGAAATTATATCGCTTCTCCTTTAAGCGTTCGCGCGCAGACTAGGGATGGGCGATACCACACTTTTAGGATTCGATACGATACCGATACTTTTTCTTGCATTTTCATCGATATCGATACCGATACCGATACCGTTCGTTTCATATTGACAATTTTTGTCATTAAAAATATTATTACATTTAAGACAAATCACAAGACAAATACAGACCATTTAAACTTAATTTATTATGGTCAATGCATAATAAAATAAAAATTTAAATAACATAAATATGAATGAAATAAATTAAATATGAATAATACACATTTCCACTTTTCTTATTTCTCAAAAAATAAAGAAAAAAGACCAATCTTGGTAGAAAAAGCTAAAAGGGAGGAAAAATGGAAAACAAAAACTAATACAACACCACGCTTCGTTTTTTGTCTGCCATAATATTATACTCTTGTAACTGTTCTTTCCCTCCGACTCCGACTCCCGCTTTCGTACTGGACTGTGTGTGTGTGTGTGTGTGTGTGTGTAATCGTCGGCTGTGTCGCTCATTCGCTCGTCTCCTGTCACGTGACATGGGCCAGCTCATACGCCGCCAGGTACAGCCAGGGGTGTCGCGGCACATAGTAATTTAAGGAAGTAATCTAAAACAGCTGAAAGTGATACATACACCCCCAATTATATATATATATATATATATATATATTTTAGTTTATATATATTTTTAAGGAAATCGATGCCAAATGAGTAGCGTGAGCATATCGATCTATCGATACCACATGATCGATCCGCCCATCCCTAGCGCAGACGCATAGTGTAAGCGAACGGAGAAGCAGAGGTAGATTTTCTCTCTCACATTTGTCTTGCAATTTTTGTCTTTTTGTAACCTGATTACTATATTAATGATGTCAAAACTTTGTTAAGAGGTTACTTCATATAGTGTATCAATGTGGTTGGGTTATTTTCTTTGAAAGTGCTTTTTTTAACCGTGTCGAAGTAGGCGCTTCATTTTCACGTGTGTCTCTTAATGCAGGAGTGAGAGAGTAGGCCCCTGATGTCAGTTAACTAATTTTGCCTCACTATTCTGTTAAAGGTATGTTGTTTCAATTTATGATTTAGTAATGTGACTGTTTGTTATATAATCTGTGGGTTTAATGTGATGGTTGTGTGTTTGTTATTTTCATACCATTTGCCATGTGATGTACATTCATACAATGAGACTGGTTGTAGAAAAAGATTTATTAGTCTATACACACAGTAATAGTGGTAACAGTCAGATTACGAGTTTACAGTACTTTGTTTTCCATGTGTGATATTCTTGTTATGTGGGGTAATTAATCATTGACATTTACATGTTGGATGTTAAGGGAAAGATATCGCTTCTCCTTTAAGCGTTCGCGCGCAGACGCATAGTGTATGCGAACGGAGAAGCAGAGGAGTGAGAGAGTAGGCCCCTGATGTCAGTTAACTAATTTTGCCTCACTATTCTGTTAAAGGGAATAAATTCCATTGCATTCATCATCCCATTCGTTGTGTGGTGGTGTGTCGGTGTGTCCGCGATGTCCGGGAAGTGACCATCTGAAGTCTGCTACACTTACACACGGTGTGTCTTAAAGCATATTAAACACACCACATAGACACACAGTCAAACCAAAAATGATTCAGACACCAGATATAATTTTTGATATGTTTCACTAGTGTGTGCAGGACACTATAGTTCAGTTATGTAAGTGAGGAGAGCAAAATAAAGTAAACTGTGAGATATTACACCCAATAACTCTTCACACAGAGACTACCAGTGACATTTTTACACATCTGGGACCAGAAATGATTCCTCCATTCCTTGAATGAATCTGTTGAATCTCAATGATTCGCTCATTAACAGTAGGCTTGCCGCGATAGACGGTGTTGACGGTGTTACCGGTTTTAAGCCCCATCACCGGTGACATCACTTTCCCACCGTGACACCGCAATGTCTTGACTTTTTTAAAGCATTCGTTTTTGCTAAAATATTTATTTGAATTAAAAATAATAATGATTAATTATTTAGTTCAGAAGAGAGCATACATTATAATTAAAAACTGAACTGCGCAGTGCGTGCCAAGAGCCAGTCACGTCACAGATCAGCAAGCATCAGGATACCATTTAGCACGTGTGGAGATGAGAACGAGTCAAATTACAAAATACAGAAAAGCTTATTTCGAAAGTGAAAGTATAACGCGCACGCATTTAAAAGCTATTTATGCTATGGATGCAGCAAAATCGCAAACATAAATGGATGATTTTAAAGGCGATATTTTCAATGTTTAAATTTTTTTGCACCATCTATTTTTCGAATCATTTTATCTCGACCAAATATCATAACAAATATGCATCAATGGAAAGCTTATTTAATCAGCTTTCAGATGCTGTTTAAATATCAATTTCAAAAAATTGACCCTTGTGACTGGTTTTGTGGTCCAGGGTCACATATATATCATATACTTTAGCTAACAGGAAGTGAAATGGTGTCAGATCTGCGGCTCAGGCCAGAAGTCACATGAGTTTCTGTGAGTTTCGCACGCTTTCATCCACACAATGCAGTGGCTGTCTGAGCGTAAAGCCCACAGGGTGTCAAGGCTATCCCAGCATGCTAATGAAAAACACGCTCACCTGTAGAGTGTGTTGAAGGCCTTCTCGCAGCCCTGCACGTCGCACTCGAAGGGCTTCTCCTTGGTGTGCACGCGCACGTGTATCTTCAGGCTGTAGGACGTGAGGAAGGCTTTCCCGCAGCCCTGCTGGTTGCACACAAACGTGTACTCGCCGCGGTGTGTCTTCTGGTGCGTGCGCAGGTTTCCCGCCGTGCTGTAGGTGCGCGTGCAGCCCTCGAACATGCACTGGTAGCGCTTCACCTGAGACCACACCACAGTTACACACACACAGGCCTTACACACAAGTGTATTTATGACCCCGGACCACAAACCAGTCTCGAGTCGCACGGGTACATCTGTGGCAATAGCCAACAACACACTGTATGGCTCAGATTTATCGATTTCTCTTTTATGCCAAAAATCATTAGGATATTAAGTAAAGATCATATTCATGAAGATATTTTAAAAATATTCTACCGTAAATATAAAAAACATTTATTTTTTGTGAGTGAATGCAGCAAAATCGCGACTTTAAAGGCGATTTTCTCAATGTTTCGATTTTTTTGCACCCTCAGATTCCAGATTTTCAATAGTTGTATCTCGACCAAATATTGTCCTATCCTAACAACCCATCCATCAATGGACAGCTTATTCATCAGCTTTGTATAAATCTCAATTTCTAAACATGTACCCATGTGACTGGCTTTGTAGTCCAGGGTCACATATGCGTTACTGGCGTATTATTTTCAGCTTTGATCACAGGAATAAATTACACTTTACTATATATTCACATAGAAAACAGCTGATTTACATTGGGATAATATTTCACAGTTTTTACTGTATTTTTGATTGAACATGCAGCCTTGGTGAGCAGAACAGTGACTCAAAGAACAACAAATACAATCAATTAAATGCAAAAGTAAATCATACAATATTAAAATAAAGACATATTGGAGAGTCAGAACAAAATCCAGTCAAAAGGCCAAATTATCATAGTCATAATTAATTATTTTTAACATTCTGTGTGAAGAATTCTGAGTCTCAGCATAAAGCTGCTAATGTCAAAACAAAGGATCAATAAACTGTGTTTGGGAAACAATGAACACTATTCTGAGTTGTTGACGCGTGTGTGTGTGTGTGTGTGTGTGTGTGTGTGTGTCAGAAAACAGCCAACAGTCACACAGAAACAGGCATTTACGCCCGTTACACACATGATCCGTGCCTGTGTTAAACTGACATGTAAATGTATCATTTCAACATTTATTGCATTTATTTCATCAAATGCATTTATTTAAAGTATACTACTATTTTTATCATTACTTTATGCTCCCTGAAACGCCTCCATTGTAGTCTTGAGTTTCTTCCGGGAACGAACACGTCACAATATTCCTCATTATAATAATTCATGCGCAGAATAAAGGGGCGGGGCCTGGTTGAGTTAGTTAGTAGCGTGAAACCAAGCGGCAACCTTCCATCTCTCTCTCACTGAAGTGAGTTAACCTGCAGTTCCTCCACTGGCCACTAGAGGCCGGCTGCAGAAGAGACTCACTCCCATAGACCCCCATGTTAAAATGCACAACTTTACAGCAGAATAAACATGTGTTTACAGCCTGGTGTTAAAAGTGGTTTTGGTCTATATAGCTAATTTTGCCCTTCATGGCAACTGTGAGGGCAGTGAATTATTGTATAACTCATCCGTGTAAATTATATTAAGGCTTAAAATTGTGCATAATTAAGGGCGTGGCCACTTGAGTGACAGGTGGATTGTCGCTGATGTCACTGCTAGCCGTTAGTCTGCTGTGTGTTAGCGTCACGTCACCTCAGCTAATCCGCCTCGCTGCACATGTTCGTTTATCCGGGAGTGACGCTGCCAAGATGGCGACGGCCGGCTCCGCCCACTTTGGGCTTCAGAAATGCTCTTCAGAAACACTACGGGTGACGTTGCGCACACTAGTCTGTGGTTCAGTCTATGGTTCACATTCAGTCTATGGTTACTCGAAGCGCTCGACCAATCACAACACACTGCTCAAGCCGACCAATCAGAGCACAGTGTGCTTTTCAGAAGGAGGGGCTTCACAGAGACAGGAAGTAAACAGAGCGTTACTGACAGACTGGGAAGAGAGGAGCCGCAACAATGGAGAATATGAGGAGAATAATCAACATTCAAGCAGGAAAACCTGTTCTAGTAGAGCCTGAAACATCATCAAGACTCTGAAGAAGATCATAATCATGTGTTGAGCGGGTATAACAGTATCCAAAGGAGAAACGAGCGGACAGAGCATGACTCAAACGAACAAAACATTTCCTTTTTTTCCACCGAACTACCACAAACAGTATTCTCTCACAGACGCCAAGCTCCACACTGAACAAAACATACTTTATCTAGAATATGTGTGGCCTGAAATGACTTGACAAATGTATCATTTTCCATTTCTCTGTAATCACGTGTGGTTAAGTCACGTGTCAGAGATGTGGCCTATACTGGTTATTGACTCGCATGTGAGCTTGTTTCCCAATCCTCCTCGTTTGGGAACCGCTGCCATACGAGACACATTACTCCTGAATGACTGTATCCCACAATGCAATGCGTTTGACTTGACCTTTCATTTCCAGTGTGAGGAACTCATCTTCTATGTATCATCTAAGGTTATTATACTTTTGCTTTTTTAAATCAGTTTAGTTTTAATATCGTTTTAAATTTTTCTTAAAATTTCAGTTTAGTTTTAGTTAGTTTCATTATTGGTTTTGTTCGTTTTAGTTTAGTTTTTATTTTGCAAACACGTGTCTATTTAGTTTTTATTTTATTTAGTTTCAGTTTTAGTAATTATAGTTTAGCAGAGCAAGCGGTGCACTTCCAGTGAAGTTTAATTTAAGTTTAATGTTTGTCTAAATAAATCACAAAGCCTTGCTGCTCCCTGACTTTTCCTAAAACTACATGAATTTTCATTAAAACTAGTTAAAATATTTATTGTGTGAATGAAACCAGAATATAATAATTTCTACCTATAACGTCCACAGGCAG